>JASDQU010107753.1:33049-61727 GCA_032191745.1 Picea mariana
AAAGAGAATCTCCAATGTAGAACAAAGGAGAGATAAAACATGGGTAGCCTCAGGACAACCAGTCTAAGCCACAAGTAAAAAAGGATAATGGAAAGATGAAAATAAATACTGGAAAGTGGTGAGGCATCCATAAGATCCCCTAGCATAACGCTGTTTATTGATGCTCAAAGAAATCGTTGGTGGATGAGGTGAAAGCCTCTAAAGAAAATGAGGGTTATGAATTTGAGTTAGAACCATAAAAGGGGATATGGATCATTGACGCAAAACCCAATGTCACTGTTTCTACCACCAAGATCTATCCCAGTGAACCTAATGAGCCAGAGGAAGGCTAGCACCTATTTCATTCATAGATGTGGGTGAAAGGCACTCTGTTTCACTTCATCATTGATAATAGTATTTAGAAGAACCTCATATCAATGAAGGTCATCAAGCAGTTGGCATTTCTGACAATGTCGCACCCGCAACCCTAAAGCATCGGATGGCTTCACCAAGGAAGTTATCTTCGCATCAACCAAAAGTGTCGTCTGTCATACAAAATCAAGCCTTTCAAAGATAAGGTATTTTTTGATGTTTCTCCCCTTGAAGTTTGTGATGTTCTTTTGGGCCAACCTTATTTATGGAAAGGTCATGTTGTATATGAGTCTAGGCCTCAAAGTGTTATTATTACTTTGAACAGGATATTGTATAGGATACCTGAGGCATTACCACCTAGTGTTATTTCCTTGATTTATGCCAATAAATGTAGGAAGGTCATCTCTGAGAGTGAGAAGTTTGTCTTCTTCATGATTCGCTCTCAGAATGAGCGAAATATTGTATCTATAACCAAGGCCTTTACATTTCATCCCTCCATGTAATAGAAGAAAGTGGATAAGGTCATGGAAGTATACAAAGACCTCTTCTCGTCACCTACTGGGGTACCTCTGAACTATCAAGTCAAGCATTCCATCGACCTGACCCCCGGTGCACCGCTACCCAATGGGCCAGTCTATCGCCACTCTCTATTAGAAAATGAGGAGATTAAGTGTCAGATCAAAGAATTGATCCACAGGGGGCACATCCGACCTAACTCATCACCTTGTGGAAACTCGATCATGATGGTGCGAAAGAAAGATGAGACCTGACGACTCTGCATTGATTACTGAGCCCTAAATAAGATCACAGTTAGGAACCAGTACCTGATTCCTTGAATTGATGATCGCCTTGATCAAATCAAGGGGGAGAAATACTTTAGTAAGATTGATCTGAAGTATGGCTACCATTAGTANTTTTGAGTCGTTGGTCATGCCTTTTGGTTTGAAAAATTCCCCAACAACTTTCATGAGGATGATGTATGATATCTCTTTTCCTTTCACGAATTCTTTTGTAGTGGTGTATCTGGATGAAATCCTCATCTACACTAAGAATTGGGAGGAATACTTGCATCATATCCAACAGGTTCTGCACACTCTCTGACAACAACAACTATTCCAACATGCAAAAATTCTCTTTAAGCTTGGATAGGGTCCAATACCTAGGATACATTGTTGATGAGAATGGTGTTCATGTGGATCTAGCCAAGATCTAAGTCATCCATGACTGACCATCCCCAACCATGCTCACGGAGCTTCGAAGCTTCTTAGGCCTTGCTAATTTCTATCATAGGTTCATGTTGGGATTCTTCCATATTGCATGCACCCTCAACCAAGTAACTAGGGGTGTTGGTAAGGCAAAATTTGTGTGGGGTCTATCCCAACAATAAGCGTTCAATGATTTTAAGAAGCACTTGTGCTCATCCCCAATAATTTGGTTACCTAACCTGCAAAAACCCTTTGAGATCGAGATAAATGCCTCATACTATGTTATGGGTGCAGTTATCACTTAGAACGACCACCCAATGGAATATTATAGTGAGACACTATCAGATGTTGTTCGTAAGTACACTACTTATGAAAAATAAATGTAATCCATTGTGCAATACTGTCGCCAATGGACAAATTACATTCTTGGGAAGGAGACAGTCATCCACACTAATCATAATCCGCTACAGTTTATGCAGACACAAGGAAAATTGTAGAATGACCTCCATTAGAAGTGGCCCACATACTTGCAGCAGTTACACCTCAACATCAAGTATAAGATAGGTAGTACCAACCATGTCACTAATTTCCTCATTCGACCTTGATTCATGGCACTCACCATAGTGATAGACTCTTGCGACAACAAGACTTTTGAATGGCCCCACCTCTATGAGAAAGATCTTGACTTTGCCACCACCTACCATATGTTGGGTGCAAACACAAATGTCACTAATTTCCATCTTTAGGACAGATTTGTATTCCATATTGACCATATTTTTGTTCCATCAAGAGAGATAGCGAATCTGATTTGGGAATCTCACTACAGTCAGTTGGCAGGACACTTTGACATCAAAAAGATAGTGGCAGTGATGCAACAACATTTTTAATAGCCGAGGCTTTGACAGGATGTCAACAAGTATATCAGGTCCTGCACTACCTATTCTATTGTCACACAAGACACTAATAAACAAGGCCTGTAAACCCCTCTTCCTACACCTGATAAGCTCTAGGAATCCATCTCAATGGACTACATGTCAGGCCTTCCATCCACCAAGTGGGGAATTGACTGTGTTTTTGTGGTTGTTGATCATTTTTTCAATATGGTGATTTTAGCTATTTGTAGGAAGAGCATCACAATGGAGGCCATTTCTAAGCTCTTATTTTAATGAGTGTGGTTACATTTTTGTATCCCACAAACTATTATCTCAAAGCGGTACAGTCAGTTCCTCAACATATTCTAGTTGAGCCTCTGGTCACTGCTGGACACCAAGCTCACCAAATCCACTTCCTTCCACCCCCAGATGGATGGCTAAATATAGTTTGTCAACTGGATGATCGTGCATATCCTGCACATGTACAATTACAAACACCCCCACACATGGGACGAGAGTCTTCCTTATGTTTATCACATCCACAACAAATCCATACATAACTCAACCAGCCAGAACACCTTTCAGGTGGGGTTGGGATTCCAACCAATAGGTCCCATGGATGTTTCATTACCCCTTCCGGCCACCTAGTATGACTCATCCCATGCTCTGATTGAATCTGAAAAAGACTCTCGATTCATTGAGAAAATACAACACATCCACCAATAGGCTCCACATATTTACAGAAGTCCAATGCCAAATACAATCAACACCATGATCAACATCGGGTGCCACACAAGTTTCAGGTGGGAGAAAAAGTTTGGTTTCACTTACAAAACAAATTCCTTACATGGCCTCATCAAAATCTTCTTCAAATCCGTTATTTACCTTACACCATCACCAAGGTTGTGGGTGACAATGTTTTTGAGATCAACATTCCCCCATTCCTTGGCTTGCACCCAATGTTCAATGTGGACCTCCTTCGACCATATTTTCCACCATTATTGGACACATGAGAGATCACATAACAATTGAAACTAAAAGATATCAACCCTCACTACATGGAACATGAGTCCACTAATCATATCATGGTCACACAGTTCAAGGGCTCTCGTGAGAAAAAGATCCAACTTTATCGAGTTGTCAAAGCATGGAAGCTCCTGCACCAAGGAAAGTGGCTAACCCAAGCCCAGTTTCAACAGAAATTTCCTCATCTAATGGGGAAAATAAATGCAGTGGATACCATTTATTCCTAAGGGGGAAGGATCGATCCAAGAGGATATCGGTGGCCACCCACCTATTCCAACTGGCTCAAAACAATTTTTCGACAATTTACTATTTTTCAGATTTTTTGGGTCATAAACTTCTGGGGCCGTTTTGAGGGCCTAAATGGAATTTTTGGTGATCGAGCCCCCTAAATGAACCTCCTTGTGAATAAATTTCCAACGAGCTATCATGCAACCAAAACATATATCGTATGCAAAAGTTACGACATCGAGAAGTTAATGTACTAACTTACCCCAACGTGGCCGACATGAATTTTGGCATTTCATCTCCTCGGTTTAGGTTTTTTGGATGTATATGGTTTTTGCATTGATTTTTATTGTGAAAATTCCTTCATAGCCTCATTGTACTCATGTTCTTGTGAATGAACGCAATCGTCACATATCTTCTCATAAATAAGCTGAAACCATTCTAGCAAGCTTGTTTTAGTATGCATTTTAGAGTTTCAACATATTTCTTATTTAACAAAAGTCAAGTTTTACTGTATATATGTTATTATCCACTGTGTCTCTATGTTAATATTATAAATCCATGCTTTCATTTATTTTTTCTCATAAATCCGCATCAGATCCATAAACTTCTAAATAAAGGAGTTAGTAGTCATTAAAAATTCATGCAATGTGTGGAACTTTTGAAACATGTGTTGAGGGGTTTGTATTCCCAATGCTCAATAGTAGGGAATAAGCCCAAGGACGAGGCCCACTTATACTCCTCCCTGTTTGGTGTGAAATAATCCTCTAATTTAATGGTCTGATAACCATTTGATGGGATTTGAGAGTTGTCCACTATGCTCTTTTAATTATTCTTTATTTTTTATGTTTTTATATCTATCTACTACAAAAGAGTTTTTAAATAATCCCACCCTAAGGATAACATTTAGGGACAACAAAATAACATTATTCCACAACATTAGGTTCTCTAAGAAATAATTCTAGCAAGAAATTGGTTTTATTACTTTAGAACATATACATACAAATAAGAGAGATAATGATTTTTTCTCAAAAGATAACTCTTAAATAAAATGGATCCGAGGATAAATCAACAGCTAAGAGGTGTACTTCCAAGAAATAGTTCTACAAAATACTTAGCTAATAACATACCCTCATAGACAAATGATTGTTTGATTATTATTCTATCAATGATCACAAAACCAATTCTATGATTATTTGAAAATGTTGAATCATACTCAAATAATAAATACTAAACTAACATCTAGAAGTTCATGCAAGTAAACAAGATAACTTGATTAAATCAAAATTCGTACTAGATAGGTTTGACATAATAATTGCTTGTAGAATAATCCACATGATTTAGAGTATATTGAGAATGACACGAAGGCAAAGATATAACAAGGAAACACACAAATATTTTGCAAGAAACAAAGTAATACAGTTAAACTCACTTTCTATTAATGATTGTATGTGTTATAGCCCTAAAATTCCCTACTCATGCATACATGGCATTGGACCTCTTACTTGCATAATTTTCCCAATAATTGCTGAGAGGATCTACTTAAAAAACCAACTTTTAGAGAATGTATGCGCCTTGCACCACTACAACCCGCATACATATACTTGATGCACACTAAACAACCCGCGTATGCTTGCAAAAGTTGCAAAAAATAAAAATCTGTAAGGAATTCTGTGAAATTCACGGGCTATTGGAGGTTTCCCAACCAATTCACCTGCTATAGCTCATCCCCCAAATGAATAACCATCCTTTCATCATATAAAAGGAGGTGTTGGGGTCTCATTTCATATCTAAGAATAAGAATAGTGAAACTCTTCCCAATTTCACTTCCCTTCCTTTCCCAAGCATTTGCTACCTTTTGTGAGTTACTACCTCAACATTCCCTCTTTAGCCCCTTCTTCCATTCAATCCATTCCCTTCCCTTGATTTGATCAGACGATTGAGAGAAGAGGCCTATTGAAGGTGCACTTGGAGAATTTTAAATAAGAGCCTGGACCAGGTTAGCAGAACAGTGGCCGACATGGATTGTAAGTTTCAGTGCTTGTTTGATGTATAAAATAATCTATTTTCCCCATCCCAAATGATGATGTTTTGTCTATTTTATTTGATTTATACATATAATTTGATATATAAAACTAATATATGAATATAAATAGCATGAATGTAGTCCTTGTTTTCCTAGTTTTGGATGCATGTCAACCTTGGGAGGATACTTACAGTCTTTGGAACTACAGAGCTTGAGGAGATCATCACCAGACGTGGGATAAAAGGTATAGTTACAGATATTCTCTTCTATTTTTTTTTGTTAATTTATTTTGGTATGTTTGGGGTAGATTAGAAACTATATTGACTTTTATATGGTTATTCGCTCTATCTATATCTTAAACCCTAGTATAGTTAAAGGGGGGATTTTCCCGCTAGCAGAACTGGCGACCATATTGGGGATCTCTCTAGGGTTTTTTTAGACGGTTTTCGGTTGATTGATTGGTTTTTTGTTTTCCTATCGAGTTTTAGTCAATTTTACTGAGTATTTCAAGGGGTTATGGTCACCTACAAGGTGCATGTTGGAACCTGCATATTTTTGTTCTTTTGAGCTTTATATTTTTCGCCTCTTAGAAATAAAATTTTACCCAAAAAGAGCAAAAACTTAGAAAATTGCCTTTTAATTGTAAACCAAATTCATTGATTGTTATTTAGAAATAAAGTGCTTACAATATCTGTCATCGATGATTTCCTTAATTTGATCGAACAATCCTAATGATATCCGAATTTTTGGAGCCGCCCGAGTTTTAGAGAGTAAGTCTCTAATGGTCGCTTCGGAGCTCCGCGCTTTAGACGTTCCAACAAAACAAGAAACTATGAAACCCGAAGATAGCCACTCATGAATTTTCCTAAATATCTTAAGGACAAAAGTCATAGAACACATTTCCTTTTGAAGTATTTCCTTGAGTTGACATGTGGCACTCATTTTTGACATTTACGTCAGATGATTCACACGTTTTCAAGTGACACGTGACACCTCTCTTTCTTGACATGTCATCAGAACGATGCCATCCCTGCCATATCACTCCAATAGGTTACTCTTAGAGATTTTTTGATTTCACAATCCCCGAAGTATCAAAATGCCGAAGTATTGGACATTTCAAAAAGTAAAAAGGAGTTAATAAAACATTTAATAACAAAGCTTAGTCACGATTAAGAGTTAATTAATTACTTCACAGTTTCAAATTTTGGAAAGTTTCCCTTGTGTTATATTCAAAACCTATGAAGTCCAAACTTCTAAAATACTTAAATTTAAACCCAATTAATTAATACTTAAGGGTGATTTCTCATAAATTAATTACTTCGCAGTTTCAGATTCCAGAAAGTTTCCCTTGTGTTATATTCAAAACCTCTGACGTCCAAAATTCCAAAACACTTGAAGTTAATACTGTTAGCGATTATTTTTGTCTTAGGCACAAAAGTACCCAGGTCTGCAGAATGACCGGGAAACACCCAAGCATAGAAGCGGAAGGACCTCCTTTCCGGTTACGATTCAAACGAGCGAGCAAGTTTTTTCTATCGACAACCGAGATCCATCCACGAAGTAGATCAACGGTCATTGGGGTCTCAGGGCTATCAAGTTACCCGACATATAGCATCAAGGAAAGATCCTATATTTCAAGGTTGAATCTGGGTCGTCCGATCCAATGACACATGGCATAGGATCCAGTCACACCGGCATATCGACATTCGAGAGTTCAAGGGGTAAAATTCCCCATTTCTTCGCCTTTTGAAACCCCGAACCCCGAAATGCCGATAAGCGCCCTTCAAAGCCCGACCCACGGTCCTAGTACCTGGTCACATCAAGCAAGCCTGAGAGCGAGCGTGGTCCCCTGTTAAGTGGAGAATGCTACCTTAGCCGGTCATCTTAAGGAAACGCGATGCGCATCCATGCCATTTCGGCATTCGGGAGTTCATGGGGTGAAGGTTTTATGTCTTCGAGCATCGCGAAACCCTGAACCCTGACAGCGCTGAAAACACAGAAACTGGGGCCCATGACATCATGAATCATTTTTAGTCGTCTATCTAAAGGGAACACCTGGCAGAAAATTGGTCCATCTCGGCATTTCGCCCATCGCAACTCCAAGGAACAAAAAGTAGCTCTGTTATGTTCTGATGCATGAGATGTCGGGAGAGTCCCAGGTCCAGGCCCACAGCAGCGTTGGGTGAGTTCAAGATCGTCAGATCTCAGAGGGACACGTGGCACCAGATTGATTCGTCTCGGTGTTTCGCTCATCGCGATTTCAAATTTCAGGAATAGTTCCTTTCCATTCGCGAACGCTGAAAGTGCGTTGGGAATAAGCACATGGTCACAGCCCATGGTCACTTGCGAAGAGGAAGGAGTTGCATAAAGAAGGCCAAAGGCGCTGATTTTAGTTGCAGAGGGGATCATCACGATCTCCAGGCGCCATTGGACCCAATATTAATACTGTTTCCAGCATTGGAGTAAATGAAGGCAAGAGCGGGTGGTTGAAACCTCCTTTCATTCATTAAAGTAAGGGGAATGGAGGGTTTGGCGAGCCGCCTGCTCGCAGAGGTCCTATGTATCGATTTTCCCAAGGAATTTGTGTCAAAGTCCTCGACTCGACAGAGAAGTCTGTGCACGCTAGCCGAGCACTTCATGGCTCAGCTACCCTCCTTACAGAAGCCATGCATAATTAAGGTGGAATTTAAAGAAAGATATCAGTACGAGTTTGAATGAAGGGACACCAAGCCTTAGGTGATTGGGCACGCCTCCGTGAGGTGATTTTCTCTGAGTATATAGACTCATTCTTTGTATTTTTGTATGGATCGATGGTAGAGCAGAGCTCCCTACTGTAAAGTTTTAATAGATATTCTAGTTTGCGGGTTATGCTTTTGTATATGAGATATCTTGTTTTATGACAGACAATTTTTCCTACTCCATCTAATTTTCGTCTCATGCTAAGAGATTTCATGATTGACTAATTCGTGCGAGTTATTGCAGTTATGTTATGATAAAAGATTTATTGTTTCATTATTGCATTCTCTGGCTTTGCGTTTGAATGTAAGATGATATTGCATTTGGACGTCTTCTTCCTCAGCCTGTTAGAAACCTGATGTTAATAACAGACCTCTGCGTTCCTCTTATATAAGTCTTCCACCTGTTCACCCTTTACTACAACTCACTGTCTGAAGTTTATATAAGACCTCACTCACCTATGCATGCCTGGCATAGTTTTGTGGTTGGAATGATATTGTTTTGAGTTGGCTTCCATTCTGTCATCCCATCTATAAACCACCGTGACATAAAACTGATGGGCATTGGGCTCTGCTCCTGCTAGCAATCCGGGAGTGACTTCCATCGCCAACATTTCTGATGCCATTGTTGGGGACAAAGTTGAAGATTTTTCGTGGGAAGAACGACATTGAGCCTCTGATTTTGAAGGTGCATCAGACATCAGAGCCCTTAAATATTGCTACTGTGCACCTGGCGACTCCACTGTGGTGACTCCATTGTTTCCACATCACTATTTCAGATGTGACTACTATTAGCGCACTTGAAAGCTAACCCTAAGGATCTTTCTTGAGAAGGTTTCAGCAGCTGATTTCTCAGCTTGAGAAGCTTCCTGGGGTAACGAAAACGTTAATATCTGGCCTTTTTTGGTGAACAAGGACCAGGCACATTTGATTCTGCGCATCTTTCACCTGGCGACTCCATGATTCAAGGATCGATTGGCGACTCCACTGGTTCTATATGGAGAAAATCCTTGCTCCCAGATTTGCTCCTTTTAATTTTTATACTATTCCTGGTTTTCCTAATGTTCTCCCCTCTCTGAATGAATGGGGCAATTATTTTCCCATATTTTGAAAATGTGAAGAGGACAACCCTGCTCAGCACCTCAGTGAGTTTCACAAACTCATGCGTCAGTGGGATATACAACATGAAGATGTATTACTGAAGATGTTCATGTTCTCATTAGCAGGGGATGCGCGTAGATGGTATCACTCTTTACCCCCTGCTAGCATTTCTTCACTCAGTGAGTTCCATGCAACTTTCACTGCTTACTGTAAGAAGTTGTATCCCTTTGAGTTGATTTTTCATAACTATTGTGAGGGATACTACAACAAATGTATACAAGATAGAGCCGTCTTTTATGAAGGCTATGAGGATGATCCTGATGACCTGGATTAGGAATCAGTCCTTTCTCCTCCCCATTCTTTTGCTTCGGGCGAAGTTATGGAGCTGATAAAATCTATCAATGCCAGACTTGACAGATGGGAAGCTGAGCGATGTGCAGAGAATTTTTCACCCTTTGAAGAAGATGATTTTGGTATCTCTACAATGAATGATTATAAATATCCCAAGGAGGAAGAAGATGCTTCGGGCGGAGTTATGGAACTAATAAACTCTATCACTACTAGACTTGACAAGTGGGAAGCTGAACGATGCGCTGAGGATTTCCCATCCTTTGAAACAGAGGCCCTTAGCAGCTCTACTGAGGGCGATTATGAAAAAATATTTCCCATGGGTCTTGTTTATGGTCATTATGAATCTAACCCATGGGAGAGCCAAGAAGAAGAAATCCTCCCAGATATGATTATGTCTAATGAAGGCTGTGATGATGAGGGTTGTAAGGATAGAAGACTAGGGGAAGAAGATGTTCTGAGTGAACTGATAGAGCAGGAGAAATCTCTCACTTCCCAAGATAGAAGGTTGGAATCTGAGGAAAATGAGGAGGATTTTCCAGTCTCCAAGGCATATGTTCTAGATGGCTCTTTCGAGGAGCAGTCTACCCTTTGTTCAGAGCCAATCAGTGAGAAGCCACCACCTGAGATCAGTGAGCCTACTTTAGTTATTCACCCACCTATGCTTATCAAATATATTCAGTCACATGTGAGCAACTGTGTAACAGAGGAGGCTGCTTGTCACCAATTCTCCGAAATTTTCCACTCATTCTATGACCCTGTCAGCAAGTACATGGAGTGGCATTTCCCCTATGCCTTGGAGCTGCCCTATTTCATCTCAACTCAAGCCTGTAAGGAGGAGTTGAAGAGTGTAACCATCCTGTTGTCATGGTTACACCAGCTGCTGATGATCATTGACAGAAAAAAGGAGCTTCTATCCAGGAAGCTGCTTGAATGGCTATGGTGGAAATCTGCTTTCACCTAGCCCCATGTAAAGTGTTTTATTAGTTTAGGATTGTATATAAATAAGCTCCTTTGAGTATGTATCTTTATTTTGTTGCTTTTATTTTTCGGCTAGTATCTTCAGCAGCAGGATGTTTCAAGCCTGACTCCATAGCCCAGCAGTAAGGCACTGAAGCTGTGGAATGAGTTCTTAGAGCATCACAGGGACGAATCTATCCCCCATGGAGCCTAATGTTAGCGATTATTTTTGTCTTAGGGACAAAAGTACCCAGGTCTGCAGAATGACCGGGAAACACCCAAGCACAGCAGCGGAAGGACCTCCTTTCCGGTTACGAGTCAAACGAGTGGGCAAGGTTTTGCTGTCGACAACCGATATCCATCCATGAAGTAGATCAATGGTCATCGGGGTCTCGGGGCTATCAAGTTACCCAACATATAGCATCAAGGAAAGCTCCTATATTTCAAGGCTGAATCTGGGTCGTCCGATCCAGTGACGTGTGGCGCAGGATC
Source organism: Picea mariana (assembly GCA_032191745.1). Taxonomy (NCBI): domain Eukaryota; kingdom Viridiplantae; phylum Streptophyta; class Pinopsida; order Pinales; family Pinaceae; genus Picea; species Picea mariana. The sequence goes on from JASDQU010107753.1 coordinate 44,391, forward strand.
CAGTCACACCGGCATATCGGCATTTGGGAGCTCAAGGGGTAAAATTCCCCGTTTCTTCCCCTCTCGAAACCCCGAACCCCAAAATGCCGATAAGCGCCCTTCAAAGCCCGACCCACGGTCCTAGTACCAGGTCACATCAAGCGATCCTGAGAGCGAGCGCGGTCCCCTGTTAAGCGGAGAATGCTACCTTGGTCGGTCATCTTAAGGACACGTAGTGCGCATCCGTGCCATTTCGGCATTCGGGAGTTCATGGGGTGAAGGTTTTATGTCTTCGAGCATCGCAAAACCCCAAACACCGACAACACCGAAAATGCCGAAACTGGGGCCCAAGACATCACAAAGCATTTTCAGCCGTCCATCTAAAGGGAACACCTAGCAGCAATGTGGGCCATCTCGGCGTTTCGCCCATCGCGACTCCAAGGCACAAAAAGAAGCTTTGTTATGTTCTGATGCACGAGATGTTGGGAGAGTCCCGGGCCCGGGCCCACAGTAGCATCGGGTGAGTTCAAGACCGTTAGATCTCAGAGGGACACGTGGCACCAAATTGAGTCATCTCGACGTTTCTCTCATCGCGATTTCAAATTTAAGGAATAGTTCCTTTCCATTCGCGAACGCCGAAAGCGCATTGGGAATAAGCACATGGTCACAGCCCATGGTCACTTGGGGAGAGAAAGGATCTGCATAAAGAAGGCCAAAGGCACCGAGTTCAGTTGCAGAGGGGATCATCGCGATCTCCAGGCACCATCGGACCCGATCTTAATACTGTTTCCATCATTGGAGTAAATGAAGGAAAGAGCGGGTGGTTGAAACCTCCTTTCGTTCATTAAAGTAAGGGGAATGGAGGGTCTGGAAAGCCGCCTGCTCACAGAGGTCCTGTGTATCGATTTTCCCAACGAAGCCGTGTCGAAGTCCTCGACTCGACAGAGAAGTCTGCGCACGCTAGCCGAGCATTTCATGGCTCAGATACCCTCCTTACAGGAGCCATGCATAGTTAAGGTGGCATTTAAAGAAAGATATCAGTACGAATTTGACTGAAGGGACACCAAGCCTTAGGTGACTGGGCATGCCTCTGTGAGGAAATTTTCTCTGAGTATATAGACTTGGTCTTTGTATTTTTGTATGGATCGATGGTAGAGAAGAGCTCCCTACTGTAAAGTTTTAACATATATTCTAGTTTGTGGGTTATGCTTCTGTATATGAGATATCTTGTTTTATGATAGAGAGTTTTTCTTACTCCATCTAATTTTCATCTCATGCTAAGAGAGTTCATGATTGAATGATTCACGCGAGTTATTGCAGTTATGTTATGATAAAAGATTTATTGTTGCATTATTTCATTCTCTAGCTTTGCGTTTGAATGTAAGATGATATTGCATTTGAACGTTTTCTTATTCAACCTGTTAGAAACCCGATGTTAATAACAGACCTCTACATTCCTCTTATATATGTCTTCCGCCTGTTCACCCTTTACTACAGCTCACTGTCTGAAGTTTATATATGACCTCACTCACCTATGCATGCCTGGCCTAGTTTTGGAGTTGGAATGATATTGTTTTGAGTTGGCTTCCATTCTTTCATCCCATCTATAAAGCACCGTGACATAAAACTGATGGGCGTCGGGCTTTGCTCCTGCTAGCAATCCGGGAGTGACTTCCGTCGCCAACAAATACAACATCCTAAACATGATTAATTAAGAATTTAATAGTGATTACTTAGAGATTAATTCCTCCGCAAATTCGGACTTCAGGAGATATCCACCCTGTCGCGTCCAAAACTCCCGAACACGAACCGTCGAAGTATTAATGACATTTATGATTGATTAAGGATAATTATTTCAAATAAGGATTTTGAATCGCTAGGTAATGAATTCCATTAAGTTTAATAATTTTTTCGTCAATGGAGCTATATGAAGGTCTTTAGACTTTTCAAATAAATAAATTTGAATTTCAAAATCGTTTTTACCAATTGCAATTAGTAGTTTCTTATTCAGCAAAGAACTTACATACTCCTCTTCTCACATGTAGACTAATTATATTCCCCTGAAAACTATGGCAAGGAAGGGATAAATAGATAGAAATGGGAGAAAGAATGCACAACAACAGAAACCTTCCAGAGTGCCAAGTATCCAAAGTGAGAGATCTTACGACGCATTTCCTTTTGATTTAGACGACTGAGATTTACTTCAGGACTCTGGGCTTCAGGTGTTCTGAGATCCATAACAACACAAACCTTCTGGAGTGTCATATATATTGACAAGTGTTCAGTTTGATCAACGGTATAGATGAACTCCGGGCTTCGGAACTTCAGGAGTTCTTTACTCAACATTTATTTCTTCCTCTCGGAATACAAGATCACAGAATACATGCATCGTATGACATGTGTCCCCTATTTTGATCGATGAACAAGAATTACACGAAGTTCACTCTATCTTCTCTACATGTGACTGAGAGATGTTTCCTCGTATTAACCTTTGGGATATTATCTCACTTTGAAATATCGATAGTCATGTTTTAATGGACCGTGGAGATCAACGACAAATAATGATTGGAGGGGGCGAAGTTGCGCGGGGTTTAATTTTGGAGGGCGGTCCCTCAATTTAAAATGCGGTTTTCTCTTAGGAGTACGTGGAATCACCAAGTGCATTGCGGGGAGAAATGTGAGTTACCTCAAAACCACTTCCTTGCGCCTCCACAATATGTAAAAGTATAAAGGGATGCAACACCTTCCTTCCACCCACTCTACCTTTCACCCTCTAGTTTGTCACACTCGCTACACATAACTTACCCCGTCTATCCCTACCACCTACATCCTCACATCCACTCATACTACCTCCTTATTGGAAACTTGTCCCCATGCCATCCTATTCATGAACTATTACTCTTCCCTATAACTATTATCCATCCCATAATGAGCCAATGCTGAGCTACCTGTCCGATTACCACCCCCATATCTTCAACTACAATTCTTTATCCCAGTAAATGCATTTGAAGGGACAGATGGAAACAAAATCAGATGGCACAAACAGTAATCCAATGATTTCGATGGCCTTAATGGACATGTGTACTTAGTTCAAATAACAAAGGAAAATGAGTGCATCTGCAAGAAGACGAAGAGACAAAGGAAGCGCCAACAAAACTCATAAATATTTGCTTACTGTTATTTTTGGATTTATTCTATTTTTAGTGATACATGGTGGGAAGTCCAATGGTTTTAATTGTGACAATTTGTTTGTAAACAGATAGATTTAAGATCTATTTGTGGTTTCTTCTTGCCGAATTTAATAGATAATCTCTGTTTTGAGTATTAATACAAGTGCAGAAAAAAATTCTAAGTTTCGTTCAATTGTAGTTATGTTTTATTTTGTGTTCCCATTTCTATGAATTTCTTTATGTAATTCTTGAAGAGTGATTGATTGCAGTTTAGTATTACATCTACTTCGATCATAATATATCATGAGTTCATTCAGTAAACAACTTTTCCTCTATTATTAATGTGAGTAAAACAAGACATGTGATCTGTGTGAATTATTTCATTCTTATATCTCATTCAAGGGTGTGTCTTCTACTTTTATTCTACTTCAAACAAGGTGAGACTTATCTGTAATTGATACCTGAATCTATTTAATAGTTTTTTAATTCTTTCTACATCATTTGAAATCATAATTGCGACTCATATAACGAGATACAACCTCTATACTGTCTTATCATTAATTTCATGTAAAGATTATTTCTTAGGAAATATAAGTTAGAAAAAGCACTGATAAAAATATTTCATTTAAAACCTTTGGTGCCTAACATTATTCTTTGATCCTAGAATCAATCTCTAGAACAACATCTTTTTGGCGCCGTTGTTGGGGAGGAAGAGGCAAAATCATTTTTCCCTGGGAGAACGATAGGGTAAATTTTGGTCTTTGATGGTGAACAAATATTGAATACATGAATAAGGCTTACTTCATCTTTCACCTGGCAACTCCACCATAGACAAAATTGGAATTTGGTAAAAATAATACCAGGAAAAACCCAGACGAAAAGCAGAATACGCCAGTTTCATATCCTGAAAAATTGTTGAAACCAAAGGGATATCTCAGACAAAATTCTGCATCGGCAGGTAAGGTTCATCAACCTAAATTTACAAAAATTAATGTTAAGATTATCATTCAAGAATGAAATATTAAAGAACATTCTAAACAAGTTCATTCTGTAGAAGCCTCAACAAGTAAACCTAAAATTAATCTTGAAACTCCATAGGTAATTATTCCCAAAATAAAAGTTGAGAATTACCATCCCATCCATGTTTCTTTGATAACTACGTTTACCAGTGAGAACAAAGGATCCATGTCAATCTCCACTAGCATTAATACTCATCTCATTCTTCCCCTTTCTGAAGTAAAATTTTTTCTTTCCCGAAATCTTGAAGATTAGTTTCCCTACCTAGATTCACCCCCTATTACCTCTCCTATTTATACATCAAGTAAAACCAAGGAACCAAGATTCAATTATCCTTTTCCCCCTCATCTATATCTTCGTTCTTCTCATGATCACATTCCAAAACTTCAATCACAACATCCCGACGTAGTCGAAGCATCAATAGAAAAACCTTTTGAATTTTTTGAAAATCTCCTATTTAGCCCTCAAGTTTCGTCTCTTAGGATTTCAATGGAAGATGTTAGTGTTGGAGACGCCAAAGGTGAAGGGGTTGGTGGAAAATCTCAAACCCCTATTATCTTCGCCAAGGTTGCCACTATATATGATCCCTTAGTTCTTCTTGTTGTCATGATTTACCCAAAAATTACATGAAGAACCTCACCAAGTTCATGGGAGAAGGGGATCTAACAACAACATAACATATAGAATTTTTCAATCAGTTTGTTGATATCCTTGGCATTGAGCATGAGGACGTTTACTCAAGATTGTTAGTACAAAATTTTGAAGGACATGTAAGAACTTGGTTGAGAGGACTCCCAGTAGGTTCTATATGATCATATGACGATCTAGAAAATTCCTTCCTAAGGTAGTGGGGCAAGAAAAAGGATCATCTTTATTACTTAACCAAATTATGGGCCTTGAGAAAGAATACTTATGAATCAATTCTAGAATTTATACAGAGATTTAATCAGCTTTATCACAAAATCCCAGCCAAAGTTAAACCTTCTCATCCAGCTGAAAAAGTCACTTTTGCAGGGGATTTTGATTCTGACTTCGCTTTAGTTTTGAGAGAAAGAAGATCCATCGCTTTAGTAGGGATGCAAGATGATTCTATATAAATTGAGTCCAATATTATGGAATCTGGGAAGCTGAAAACCAAGGTTGAGATGGGAACAAGAGAACCCAAGAGTTTTAAGCAACATGCAGGGCCCTTTGGATTTGGAAGTTCTGTAGAGGAAAAAATGGATGAGATGGTCAAAATTATTAAATATTTATTAAACAAAATTTCCAAGATGGAAATAGAGAAATCCAAACCCGATCCATATGTTAGGGATCAATTCAGAAGAAACCCTAATCCTTAGATACAATAAAGACAAATAAAAAATTAGGATCAAAAGATTCAAGATCCGTTTAAAAATAAGAATTTCATACAGGGAGATGAGTTGTGAGATTAGAATTAGAGGAATATCTAAACAACCTTAGTGATGATTATCTTGATCCTCACTTAACCAAGAAAAATTATGATAAATCATTAGACCTAGAACCTCTATCTAATAATGATGAAAACATCAACAATATGGGGGACTCTGCATACAAAGATCTTGCCGACTCGATAATGGTCGAGGTTCAACATAAATATTATTTGAGGCAAAGAGAAAAAGGTTCTACAAACATTCCACCAAAAAATATTTTATCATGAAATAAAGAAAATGAGGCAGCTACTACTAAACCATCCACTAAAACACAAGCTTCATGAACAAAGCAAGTTGAAACAAAAGCAGTCCAAACTAAGAAGCCCGAAAATACAGAAGCTGAAGTTCAGACCAGGGAAATTGAAAAACCAATTGCAAGTTTCATTCTAGAGAATGAACTTAATAAAATTAAAATTCAATGCCTCTAGTTTAACTTGATAGGAATCCGATCTATAAATAAAAATCGCTAAAGAAATAACTTTTTATGATATTTAATATCAAGATGATGTTATAAATTTGCAGGAGGAAAAACCTACAATCATGTTCAGACGACACATTGAAAGCAGTAAAGATTATGTTTCTATGTTCTATATTACCTTGATGGTGCATGATCATTTACTTCACAATTGCATGTTAGACTCATGAACCTCGCATAATTTAACGCCTAATATTATCATGGAAAAATTGGGCCTTGAAATCACCAGACCTTATTAATATTTATACTCATTTGATTGTAGAAAGGTTATGTGTCTGGGTATGATTAAAGATCTAGTTGTGAACCTTGATCAAGTTCTTGTGAAAAACATTCTTATGGATGTAGTTGTTGCTGACATTCCTTCCAAGTATGGTATGCTTCTATCCAAATCTTGGGGTGCCAAGCTAGGAGGATTGGTTTAGATGGACATGACCTATGCTACAATCCCAATTTTTGGTGGACAATTTACTCGAATGTACAGAGAAAATAGACTAGCATATATAGTAATTGACCCTAAAAACCCCAACAACTACCTAGTCTATGTTGTTGATCAGGAATTAGGAAATTGTATATTATCTATAGATGACGATTTTGAAGAATGTATAAAAGAAGAAAATCCAAAAACAAAAATTTCAAAGAAAAATATAAATGTTAGAAAAGGGATGTGGAAAATGTTCTTCGATGGAGTGTTCTTTGTGGTTCCGGGGGATGATTACGTTATTACTTTCTCTTATAGATTACAATGGGATGTCGATTATACCAATAATGTCTGTGAATATGAAGCTTTATCTTTAGCATTAGAAGCTGTAAGAAAGTTAAAATGTGAACATCTGATAGTTTATGGTGATGCATAGATAATTGTAAAACAAATAAAACAACAGTATCAAGCTAAGAATATGAGATTAAGGTCATATAGAAATTTTTCCTGGTATCTTATAGAGAATTTATTATCGTCCTTTAATATTCACTCTATTCCCAGAATGCAAAATCAACAAGTTGATTCTTTGGCCAAAGCTGTTGCGACCTTCATAGCACCTACTGTTTTTAAACTGAAATACCACATCGAGATGAGACATAGACCTTCAATTTCAAACAACATTCAACACTAGAAAGTGTTTGAAGATGACAGACAAATCAAACAATTCTTGTAAATGGTTGATGATTTTTCCGAGACCCACATAGATCAAGAAAATCAGAATGATCCTGCCTATATTATGCAAGAGGGAGAGAACCCAGAGAAGTTCCAAGAAAAAAATGTAAATCACCGCATTCTCTTACTAAAAAACAATCAAATTCCCAAAGGCATGATCCCCTTAGAAATGTTGTTTGACTAGGATGATATACCTTTAAATTCTGCCTTGTGACCTCAACCCGAAGAAGTTGAAGATTGTAATGTAGGGACTAATGAAGATCCAAAAATGGTCAAATTATCAAAATACCTTCTAGCCCAAATAAAGAGTAAATACGCCAAGTTACTTAGACAATACAAAGATGTTTTTGCATGGTCTTATGATGATCTAAAAACTTATGATACTTCTTTTATTGAACACAAGATTCCCTTAAAACATGGTATTAAACCTTTCAGGCATAACCTTATACAGATAAACCCAATTCTTCTTCCAATAATAGAAAGGGAGGTTAAAAATCTCCTTTATGCAAAAATCATCGTTCCCTCCAGATACTCTGAATGGCTAGCCAATTTGGTCCTTGTCAGAAAAATGGATGGTGAAATAAGTCTCTGCGTTGATTTTAGGAACTTAAATCAGTTGTCTCTTAAATATAACTACCCTCTCTCAAAGATGGACCACGTTTTAGAGAATGTAGTAGGAGCTAACATAATTTCTATGATTGATGGTTTCTCAGGATATAATCAGATCGTTTTTCATGAAGATGATAGAGAAAAGATTGTTTTTACCACTCCATGGGGAACCTTTATGTATGATAAAATGCATTTTGGTTTGATAAATGTAGGAGCAACTTTCCAGAGGGTGATGGATATCGCATTCGTCGGTGAGAGAGACAAATTTATTGTTATTTATCTAGATGATCTGACAATTTTTTCCAATTTTGATGACGAACATTTGATGCACCTCAAACAGACTTTTGAAAAATGCAAATAAATTGGTTTGTCTTTTAACCCTAAAAAATCACACTTTGTTATGCAAGAAGGAAAAATTTTAGGTCATATAGTTTCAAAAGATGGAATAAAAGTTTAGGTCATATAGTTCTGAACATATTGTTGCAGTAGTACTCCTTCAAAGGAACAAATAAGGATATGAACAACCAGTATCCTTGTTTAGCAAAAGCCTCAGGGATGTAGAGATAATATATGATATACTTGAAAAACAATCTTATGCAATGGTGAAGGCTCTAAAGTCTTTAAGAACATATGTATTTCACTCCAAAATAACTGTTTATGTGCCAACAAATGAAATTAGAGACATCTTGGTTCAGCCAGACAGTGATGGAAGGAGAGGAAGATGGTTGGATAAAATTCAAGAGTTTGATTTAGAAGTGAAACCAACCAAGCTAGTGAAAGGTCAAGGCCTAGCAAGGCTGTTAGCTGAATCAAATTTCAAACCATTAGGAACAAATAATTTCGAATCACATGATTCTCTCTTGGATATAGAGGAAATTGATGATCAGGCACCTATGACTTAGATTGAAGATATGTTTTCTTCCTCTACCCGGTACCGTGATATTGTTACATACCTCCTTACTCTTCAATGTCCAGATGACATGACTCCATCTAAAGAAATGAATTTGAAACTACATGCAATTAATTATTGCATTGTTGATGGCAAGTTGTACTGGAAACACCCTCTGGGTTTCTTGTTATGTTGCTTGAAAGAATATGAAACACAAGGTGTATTGATGAATTTCATGAAGGAGTATGCGGAGGAAATCATACTTGGAGAGGAACAACTTACAAGATTTTAAGAGCATGATATTATTGGTCGAATCTATTTACTGATGTGAATGCAAGGGTCAGATATTGCAATTCATGTCAACTATTCATTGGTAAGCAACAGTTCATTGCCTTACCTTTAATCCCAGTAAACATTGAAGCCCCTTTCCAACAATGGGGCCTAGAATTCATCGAAGAAATTCGTCTGAAATCAAGTGCTCAACATAGATGGATTCTAACCCCTATCGATTACTTTACGAAATGGGTTGAATCCATTCCAAATCGGAATGCTATAGATTTGGTAGTAATAAACATTTTGGAAGAAAACATCCTATCAAAATTTGGTTTTCCTCAAAAAGTAGTCATTGATAATGCTCAGGATTTCAAGTCTATGGCAATGATCCATTTCTATCAGAAATACACTATTTTTTTAGGTCATTCTACAACTTATTATCCTCAGGGGAATGGGTTGGTTGAATCATCTAACAATATATCGATGACTATAATCAAAAAAGTTTTTACATAAAATAAAAAATCTTGGCATATCCACTTAAAGTATGCATTATGGGAAAACCGAATCAACACCAAGAAATATATAGGTATGTCCCCTTTCCAATTGGTTTATGGTACTGATGTTATCCTTCCTATCAACCTTACTCTTCCTGTGATGAAACTCTGTCAGGATGAAAATGAAGAGCCAAACGATGTTACAAGAAGGATGAATCAAATCATCAAAGTTCAACATAACAGAGTGGAAGTGGATGATAAGATTCAAAATTACCAGGATAATATGAAGGCCCTTTTTGAGAAAAAATCCAAAGACATGGAGTTTATTCCTGACAATTTAGTTTTAAAATGGGAAACTATAAAGGAATATGTAGGGAAACATGGCAAATTCGATCATCTCTCGTTCAGACCATTCAAAATTGTAGCTGCTAAGGAAAAAACAATCCTTCTCACTGGAAAACCTTGATGGAGAAGTTCTCGACACTCCTATCAACATGCATTACTTAAAACATTTCATGCAGTAGTCACATTTTGGATTTCCATTGTATACATCGGATTGAATTGACATTGGATATTTTCATTTTCAATTTTTCTTTCCTTTTTGTAAATTATCTAAGTCACTCGATCATTGGTAATAAATATTTTCAATAAATTTATGATTGCTTGGCATCATTAAAATGAAAAATAAAAAAATTTGTCATATCTATTCTACATGATTTCCTAGAATTTTGCATTTTATTCCTTTTGCATAATATATCTTGTTGAACAAGAGATGAGGCTGAACGAAAATTCAACACACAATTTCTCTAAAAGTAGGTGATAAAATAATAATCTGCCTTGCTGAAAATTCAAAACAAATATGAGTTATGAGTTCCTACCCTTCTAGTTCAAATAAAAATTTAAGGAAATCTTTTGAAATGAATGCGAAGGAAGTTTCACTCATGATAATATTATCACTTGAACTAAAAATCAGAGAGGTATAAAATTTCAACTTGAAGTGTCATACTGATAAATTCTGAATCCATCTCTGAAATAAATATAAAATAAAAATAAATAAGTTCAAAGGAAGTCTGAACTAAATACACAAACTTGTGTGGGATTGGAATTTTTGCGTCAGGCCCTTTGAATCCTCAATTTGGTTATTTTTATCCTATTCCCAAGTTCTTATCCAATTCGTATTTTCTTTATCCTATCTTAGTCTTCATAGAAATAAAGAAACTTACCTTGACTCTAAAAACTCAAAAACATATTTTTAAAACAAGATTAGGCAAAAATCTTTATGTTCCTTTGATTTTAATAGAAAAGGTATGTATTGGCTAATCCTAATAACTTTAGATCTTCTTTTGGACATTAAAATGAATAATTCGCTCAAGTTTGATCCATGAAAGATTAAGATCCCCACAAAATTTTTCCTATAGTCAAAGGTGTATTGAAAATTGAAATAAATTTAGTTTCAGAGTATCCTTAAAAAAATTGTTGACATACCTTCCTTTCAAAAATCTTAAACATATATCATCCCATGTATGATACATACAGATTGATTGCCCGCACTTCAAAATGTTAAAATATAAGACAGATGGTGAAAGGAAATTTATAAATTGATTGCCCCAATCTTGTCCAAAAGAGATGATGAAAGGAAATTCATATAATGATTTCCCTCATCTCAGCAAAATGCAATGGTGCTAATTGAAGTAGTGGAAATAAATTCGATGGGAGAAGTAGATAACTTCATGGGGGTACTAAATAGGGTCATTGGAAGTGAAGAAATATCTATGATATTTGTATAGATGTCACACATATCCATATAACATATTGATCCAAGTGGATATCGATGGACACCCACCTATTCGACGGGCTTGAAAAACAGTTTTCCATCTTGGCATTATTTCAGTAGTTTTTCAGATTCCAAACTTTCGAGGCTGTTTTGAGGCCCTAAACAACATTTTTTGGCGATTTGGGGCCCAAGTGACTATTAAAGGAACTAACCTAGGCCAATAGAAATTCGTTCTTCTCAGTTAGACCTTTCCAACAATATATCAAGAGCCCAAAACAAAGATCGTATGAAAAAGTTACCTGCCCGGGAAGTTGACGTATCAACTACCCCCATCGGGGCCCGCAAACCTTTTGGATTTTCATATTCTGGGGTTAGGGTTTTTCATTTTACTTATGTTAAAAATCCCTTTGGAGCCTCATTGTAACAATCATCTTCTTGAGAATGAGCACAACCATCACATATCTTCTAAGAGATATGATACCACCATTCTAGCGAGTCTTTCACTATGTGTTTTTACAGTCTCTATACATTTCTTTCATTAATAGAAATTGTGTATTATTGTATTTCTTTATTTATGGAAATATTTATGTGTAGTTCATTGTAGTATATCTTCTTTCATTTCATTCTAAAAAATAATCTGGATCAGTGGTATCAGAGCATGCTGCTCTTTATCGGTTTTCAATGCATATCCCCAACGAGGTCTGAGTATAGAAAGTTGGGTCTCGAGCTTGTCTTTCTTGAGGAAAATTTCTCTCACACGCCCAATAAACCCTCCATGGTGGAAGAAAATAAAAATGATGGAGCAAAAGATTCTAATAATCTATTGCTTGAGAAAGCTCTCACGCGACAAAATGACAAAATGATGGAGAATTTTCCCCACATCCTTCAACGCTTGTCGATAACAACAGACATGTCTTCATCAAGTGACCACTTTGGAGGCACCTATCCTTCCAATCTATAGGTAAATTTTTATATTCCTATATTTGAAGGTCGGATAGATGTAGATGCCCTAGACAAATGGTTAAATCTACTATAAGGTTATTTCTATGTTTGTTGGAGCATAAACCTAACTTACATTAGTTTATACCTAGCTTCGACTCCTAGATCTTGGTTAATACATTAATTTACACTTTATTTCACCTAATTTGGCCACATAGAGAAGAAGGGTGCCTCATCCCTAGATTTTAGGGAAAACTGCTATTTTTAGATCAAGACTCAACTCTCGGTTCTTGATTTTCTTGATTTATTCTTGATTTTCTTGATTTATTCATGATTTATTCCAACTCCTCCATGAAAAAACTCATTTATTATTGGGGAATGTGCACCTCCTCTTTGAGTGAGAGATTTATTCCTTAATTAATGATTTTTTTCGTTACTATTATTAGTAACTACTATTTCGGGTCAGTTAAGTGAGTTGGAACTGCTTCTCTAGTCAGTTAAGTGAGATTAAGTGAGATAATGTGCATCACTTGACTCTTGTGGACATTAAAGAGTTTGTGAAATGTATCTTTAGTGGTCTAGGTCTAACTATGTGGTCTCCCTTAGCTTATGACACATATTTTAGCTATTTCTATCTTTTTTTTACTACAATTTCTATGTTGGAAATTCTATATATTCACCTCCTCTCTCCTTTTTGAGGATGGTTGCTCATGTATATTAATTTTTGATTAATATAATTCTCTTATTTATGGAGAAAAAACTTTCTCTCATCTCTTGAATATCAACAAATTTCATGTGTTCAATTTAACTAGAATTCTAGATCTATCGGGGCTTCTGCAGGAATTCTACATGGTATCAGAGCTAGATTGAATCTAGTGGATTGTACACGGTTTTATTTGCAGGTATATATCATTAGGAGGTGAAGAAAGAATCAATGGATCACATCTCTCATCCCACAAACCTCATTCTAAATCTTTTCAATTACTTCGAAAGGAAGACAAAGATCTCTCTGCTCCTTCGAAGCAAAGGGTTGTACAGGGTAACAATGGGAACGAAGAAAGAATCGACTTCTGTTGTGGAGAATATAAATTATTTCAATAAATTAGATGAAGCAATTGGGATGATATGACTATCAATTTCTATATAGCTCCTCTTTCATGTCAGTAGATCCACTACTCCTGATGTGGTCTGGACCACATTGGAGGACTATTCGGCAAGCAGGATGCAATGAGAGTGCTTCAATTGGAGAATGAACTCATATCCCTAAGTCCAATTCATTAAAGAAACCTGCAAGAATTATTCACCAATTTCAAATCCCTCCTTATTGAACTTAATTCATGTGGAGTCACGAAAGAGGAATAACAACTCATCCTTTCAATTCTCTCGAAATTAGGCCCTGAATATTCCGTATTTGTGTCATTTTTTTCAATCATCTAAATTGACTCAGGAAAAATGGAAAATGCCTCCATTGAATGATTTCATTGCATCATTGAATCAAGATAAATCTAAGTTATTCCAAATGTGTGCCATCAATCATTCCAAGAACCAATCACTTGCGGCTACTAATGCTCCAAAGAGCAGTGGAAAAGACAAGAAAAAAGGAATGAGTTAATTTCTTGAATCAAAGTTGGAGAGATCCACACAATATTCAGATAATGCTTCTGATCCTAAGGGTAAGAAGAATAAGGAAAGAACACTTTTCAGCTACTGTTACAAAGGTTTTCATCCCAAAGAAAATTTCATGAGGAAGACTATTGGTGAGATGGCTAAGCAATTGCAGCAACACAATCTCACGATGCCCGAAAATGCAAAGAAGAAAGATGATAACAGAACGGGAGGGAGAGAATGAGATGGTCATGATTTAATGGCTATCACATCCACTCCATCATATTGAATCCTTGATTCAGGTGCATTGAACAATATGTTTGCATCAAAAGATTAATTTTCCTCCATCGAAGAAAGCACCAGATCCCCAATTTACTTGGGAGATGCCACACCTGCAAAGGTGTGCGGAGAAGGAATTGTTGATCTTGAAGGGGGCTGCTTCAAAAATGTGCTTCATGTTCCCTCTCTGTCTAAAAATATTCTCTTGATATATCATATCACTCATTCCATCTTTGGAAGGAAGGTGTAGCTCACTCTGGACTCCGCAGTGATTACCGACATTTCCACAGGCTCACAACTTGCACATGGAATTGCAGATCACGGTTCTCGTTTGTATTTATTCTCCCACTTTGTTTCTAAATATATTAGCGCTATATTTCTGTCACAATCTAATGATATCAGTAGGTTATGGCATGAAATATTTGGCCATCTAAGCTATAATTACTTGCATCAACTCAACAAGGAAAACATGGTAGAAGGATTGCTAGCTATTAAATTCACAAGCGGTGTATGTCAAGGATGCATTCTTGGCAAGCATCCAGAGAAAAAGTTTGACAAAGGGAATGAAAAAAGAGATTCTTCACCTATTGGGATGATTCACAGTGACATCACGGGCCCATTCCCACAGCCTTCAATAATTAAGGCTCGATATGTACTCACCTTCATAGATGATTTCTCTCGCTTTACTTGGGTATTTTTTTTGAAATTAAAATTAGAAATATTTGAATGCCTTATAGAATTTAAAGAACTTGTTGAGAATGAGTCTGGGTGTAAGATTAAGATAATTTGTACTAATAATTGTGGGGAGTATGTCAACAATGATGTGAAACAACTTTTTATTGATGCAGGTATACAACTACAACACACAGTACCATATACACCACAACAGAACGGTGTTGTGGAGAGGAAAAACCGGTCCTTAAAAAAGATGGCCAATTGTATGCTACAGTCGAAATCATTAGCTCCCAAGATATGGACTGAAGCTATTCACTGTGAAGAATACATTTAGAACTGATTTCCTCACAAATCACTCAAAGGCACCACTCCTTTTGAATGTTGGACCGGTAAGAAACCGAAAGTGTCGCACTTTCGTATTTTTGGTTCACGAGCATGGGCTCACATTCCGACAGATAAGAGGAAGGATTTGGAGCCTCAAAGTGTTGAATGCATATTTGTTGGATATCCTGAAGGTTTCAAAGAATATATATTTCTAGACTCTCACACTGAAAAGTTCATTCTATCTCGAAGTGTGAAGTTTGAAGAAGAATCACTGCATGATTTTTCAGAAGACCCTGCTGAGGAACCGCTTGTTGTCACTGATGAGGAGGAGTCAGAAACTTATTCAAGAACTTCAAAGTAGCCATAAGAGAAGAATTTTGGGTCTGATACAGAGGATGAGGATAAATTCATGTCTTCTCCAACTCATTTTCCAACTTGGCCAGAGAAAACCCTGCAAGATGCGGGTGAACTAGTCAGTGATCCTCTGGATACAAGAAGGACTAGATCACAGTTTTTTGGGGATCCTCAAGCCCTGGCTGCCACAGAACACTTGGTGCACATACATTGCTATATTTCACTTGGTTCAGATCCAAATTCACACTCTGAGGCTGCTGGAAACCCACTCTGGGAGGCTTCCATGGATGAAGAGTACTATGCTCTTATGGACAACAACAGATGGAACTTGGTTCCACTTCCGAAAGGAAGAAAGCTTGTTCGATGCCAATGGATATATCGAAAAAAGATTTTTGTATATGGTGATATCAGCAAGTACAAATATCGAGTTTTCAAAAAAGGATACTCATAAGTACATGGCATAGACTACATAGAGACATTTTCACCTGTTGCAAAAATGGACTCCATTCGACTAGTTTTGGCCATTGTCGCTTCTCGCAGATGGGAAGTTCACCACATGAATGTGAAGAGTGAATTTATTCATGGAGATATCAAGGAGGATATCTATATGGAGAAGCCACATGGATACATTCATAACTCTTCCCTCGTTTGCAGATTAAATAAATCTTTGTATGGCCTAAAACAGGCTCCCAGAGCCTAGTATACAAAGATGGATTCTTTCTTGCTTTCCATTGGATTCATTCGATGAAAATCTGATCCAAATGTTTATTTTATGAAACATGATGATTCCCTTTTTTTGATAGTACTTTATTTAGATGACTTACTAATGACAGGGAACCTTACTTCAACTATTGATTTGGAAAAATCAGCATTGCACGATCAATTTTCCATGAAAGATTTGGGACTGTTACACTACTTTCTTGGTCTTGAAGTTTCTTAGTCTACTTCAGGGATCAAGATGGCACAGTCTAAGTATGCATCAGATCTACTTGTCCACTTTTATATGAAAGAATGTGTTAGCGTCAGAAGTCACTCCTGGATTGCGACAGGAGCAGAGCCCAACGCCCATTAGTTTTATGTCATGATAAGTTTAATGGATGATCAAATGGTTAGAGACCCAGGATAGAATCACTCTAGCTTAGGGAACATGTCTGGTATGTAAAGAAAAAATGATTTCTTGATCTAAATTCAGTCAGCGGTTTGATTGTAAGATGAGAAGGTGGAAGACTTCGTGAGAGGAGTGAGCAAAACTACCTCGGGCAACAGGCCTTTAAGCAGTTTGCAGAAGAAAAAATCTAAATACAAGATCCTCTTGGTTCAGAGTTTTGGGGAACAGAAGGGGTGACTTGACTGGATCCTCCAATTCCAAGTCATTCAACGTTGATAAAATCACAAGACCGATTAGAGACAATGCAACTATTATAGTGATCCAACCTACATCATCCTATAACAGCTACAACTCGACTAGATCCTCCAATTCCGATCTGTTCTAACACAGTGCAAACAAAGATATGAAAGAAAATGACATTCATTATGCAAGAAGTCTCAAGAGTCAATGCATAACCAGAATAACCAGTGCTTCATTAAATCTTTTACAATCGGGAGCCTTGCTCAACCATCGATCCTTTGAAAAATATCAAAACTAAGTATATATGCTCCTAAAAAATTTCCCAACAAAGGCATCCTAGAATTTTATGATGGGGTGTCTCTTCAATCAAATATGGCCTGCACTCCTCTGTCATACACCATCTTAACTCTGCATGGCTCATGCTAAGGGGTAGCTAAGCCCTTAAATGTCGAATTAGCATGCACAGACTTCCTAGGTGATTCTAGGACATCGGCATGGATTCTATGGGAAAACCAGTACAGAGGACCAACAC
>JASDQU010107753.1:70871-101063 GCA_032191745.1 Picea mariana
TATAAATAGATAGATTTAAAATCTATTAGTGGGTGCTTCTTGTTGAATGTAATAGAGAAACTTGTTTTTGAGTATTAATACAAGTGGATGCATAGATTCTAAGTTTCGTTCAATTTGAGTTATGTGTTCTTTTGTGTTCCCGTTTCTCTGAATTTATTTCTTTAATTCTTGAAGAGTGATTGATATTTAGTATTACATCTACTGCGATCATATTATATCAGGATTTCATTTAGTAAACAAATTTTCCTTTTTTATTACTGTGAGTAAAAAAATATCTGTGTTCTGTGTGAATTACTATATTCTTATATGTTGTTCAAGGGTGTGTCTTCTACTTTTATTCTACAACAAAAAAGGTGAGACTTATCTGTAATTGATACCTGACTTTGTTTAACAATTTTGTAAGTCTTTCTACATCATTTTACATTATAATTGTGAATCAGATAACGAGGTACAACCTCTGTATTGTCTTATCATTAATTTCATGTAAAGATTATTTCTCAGAAAACAGAAGGTAGAAAAATAACTCATAAAAACATTTAATTTAAAACCTTTGATTCATGACATTATTCTTTGAGCCTAGAATAAATCTCAGGAACAACAATGCATATCAGCTTTCCCTACCCTGTAAGTCTACCTTGTCTTTTTATTTTTTAAAATACTCAGAGGTGTACGTGATTTGTTAAGGGTCAACCCACGTACATACATGCTCTGCATAGTAGACAACTCATGTACATACATAGGATGCTGATGCAACAACCAACATCTATGTTTCATGAAAGTATTTTTAATAAAGAGGCAGTTTAAATATTTCCTGAAAGAATTTCAGACTTCTCGGGGATTTTCTTGAATCAGCCAGAGTCTCTATCTATGGCCATAGCTTGGGTATATGTTTCATTTTACTTGTTTCCTTAGTCTTCTGATGTTTTCCCTAAAAGGTTTTGAGCAAGATGTCAAGTCTTTATCAGTCTTGTTTTCAGATTTCTCTTTGACCCGGAGGGTGCTTCTGTGTCTGAGTTTCACTTGCACCTATTAGATTCTCTAGTGTCGATTGGCATAACTATCCTTTCCACTAGATAGTCAACTGCTTAATTTATCTTTACGAAACTTTTTAGTGTGTGCTTTGTGTTTTATTCTAGTCAAGCCTCACTATGTTGTTTGATCATTTTACACATTGGAAGATAAACAACTCTGCCAATCACAAAGGCTTCAAGGCCTTTTGTCGGTTACTTTGGAGCCACCTCTACCACCATTGAGGTGAATACTTGATCAGGAAGAGTCATTCGAATTGATCGTGATATAGGAGTCTGTGCCCAAGCCTGCTTCGAGAGGATACTTTCTGACTCTGGAGGAACCTACCATTTCTCACCTTGAGGCAGAGGGTCTCAGGCCAGCCAACCCTCCAATTGTTGAATTGTTGGCACTGATATTGATTCATATTTTCCCTTCCGAGGTGACATATTTTGAGTGCCATCTAGTCCTACGAGAAAAAATAGAAGTGAATGGTGTTATTTCATCTGGGAGTCCTCATACTCCCATTACAGATAATACTTTAGGGGGCATCTTACCTCCTCTCCCACCTTTTCTAGTCAGGAACATAGTGGTTTCGACTCCCTCAACTTCGGGAAGCGGTCCGATACCTTTATTGGCTTTGACCACTGTTCCGTTTACACAGAATGCAACGGACCCTCCCTTCTCATATGGGATGCCCGACTTTGATACAAACTAGGTTCTTACTTATTATACCTTAAAGACCATGGGTTTGGGGGCATGTATCTCAAACTCTCTTGTGTAAGGGTCAATCGAGGGCACTACTATCCATTTTAATGTTATCCCTTATGGTGGGGTTCATATACCTCCTCCATCCCCTTCGCTTGGTGGTTCTTTTCAGCAGCAAATCAGGACAAATGCTAATTATAGCTTGTTTGGTGGAGGAATTTTAGGACCTTCGTCTTATACAATGTCAGTGGGATCTATGTCATTCTCTTTGTTTAGTGTGTTTGGGAATAATTCTTTTTCTTCGATTGTTGTCTCGACTGGGGGAAACCCTGGCTTTGGTCAACAGAACCCGGTGCAAGTTACTATTCTGTAACATCCCCGAACACCCAGGCCGGGCCATGCTACTCCAAAAAATGAAAATGCTTTCATTCTCTTCTCAACATACTGTAACGTACCCAACATCCAACTAAGCTATGCCACATAAATGTTTCAAATTGCATGAAATTAAAACATATGCACATATAACTCTTGCGGAACTTTATATATAAAATGTAAACAAACAAATACATTTTGTAAATGCACAGATTCATACTGAAATAATAGTAACCATATACATGCAGCATATGAATGCAATACCCATAAATATAAAGACAGTTATAAACCATACATAGGATAAAACCATAAAAATAAACACGTAAATAATAATGCAACATGTAATTTATCACACAATTGACACTTATATTGGTAAGAATATCACCAACTGCATGTAGACCTTCCACGAACCTCCCAGCCTTATACCACACTGCTCATCACTCTTAGTAGTGGGTCACCCCCGAGTTGGGACTAAAATCCACCCCGGTAAAGAGATTCCTAATCAGGTTCACTATCTCAGACAACAGGAAAGTCTCTGTCACTAGTGCCAAATAAAACTAAAAGCCTACAGTCCCTCATTCCCCACATGCCTGTCCAACCCCAAGAAGTGTGCCCCTTCTCTATTCAACGATCCTTCGGCTGCCCCACTTCCTTTCCGAGCTTTATCAACAGGCCAAAAAAGAAGTCTCAGAGCCCTGTAGTTGCAGTTTAGCACCTTTGAAAAATCAATTCCCAACAATTCTCTCACCTTGAGAGATTTCACACGTGCTTTACAACCTGCCTCTTCAATATCCCATGGGCCTGACAACCCGCTTCTTCAGTCCAACTCCCAAGTTAACCAGGTACACAAACAGGTATGGGTATAGATATAGGTTCAGGTACCATGACAAGAAGCTATGGAGGAAACCTGAGTGAGTGAGTGAATGATCATGGAATGATTGAATGTATGAGCGAATGATGGAAGGAATTGAAAAATGAACTAATTACAAACTATATGTATGCATGTTCCTAACTTGACACTTGTCATGTTGGGAGCTACTTTTGCCCACTTGTCCCCAACCTTAGAACTTAGGATAAAATAAGTATCCATACTTTATACTTTAAGGAATATTAATATAATATTCCTTTTTGGATTAAGTCCCTAGATCAACCCCTTTTTCTTAACTTTTATCCCCCTCCTTTCCCTAACTAGTGGATTTTAGTCCCCCATACTCTTTTATCGTGGTCAGTCTGTGCGCAACGATGTATTTTATATTAATGATGAGACATATACAAAAATAGGCTCACTGGTCTTTAACATCTAGGCTCTTTGGCCTAATCATCACATAAGTCTTTTGGCTTATAATAATTGGCTCACCAGCCTATAAAACATAGCATATACACAAAAGATTCATGGCCTCAAAATTGTGCGCACTTAAGTTTGTTGCACATGGTATCCTGGAATGTGCACACTTCATCATTTTACTGCACGGTACATGTGCGCACTATACCATGGAAGCGGCATACAAAAATGATGTAAAAAAACTCACCATCTTACGTACATTTGTATTTACATTTACAATTGGGTTTGAAATAGGGATATTACAATCCCCACCCCTTATTTATGCATTGTCCTCAATGCATTATGTACACAGATACAACAAAATTTTCAAAAATCCTGAAAACAATGTGGGTATTATGATCGACTTGCATCCTTGTGCTCCCAAGTAGCGTCCTTAGGACCGTACCAAGTCCAATGGACCTTTACAAGCCCTATAGATTGATTCCAGAGCTGTTTGATTTTCTGGTCCAGAATGCGTACCAGATGCACTTAGAAAACACCTTCTTGCTCCACCTGAATCACATTCCAATCAATAACATGATTAACATTAGGTATATATTTCTTGAGAAATGATACATGGAATATAATATGAACATACATAGATGTAGTCAATGCAATCATATAAGCTACTGGACCAATCCTCTCTAGGATTTCAAATGGCCCACAATAGCGAGCTTCCAACTTTGAACAATTTCCCAACTTCATGGAACTTCTGTTGGCCTTCACTTTCAAAAATACATGGTCCCCCACTTTAAATTCCATGTGATTTCTTCCCTTATCATCATAACATTTCTTCTTGTCTTGGGAAACCTTTAATTTTAATTTTTTTTTCAACATTTTCTCCTCCATTTCCCTAAGCAAATCTGGCCCAATCACTACTCTATCTGTTGGGTTATCCCAACTTACCAGTGTGTTGCAGTTTCTTCCATAAAGTGCCTGGAATGGGCTCATCTTTAGAGATGTTTTGTACTGATTATTATAAGAAAAATCTACTAAGTGTAGGTAGTCTTCCCATTTTGATGGTTTATCCATCATATACATCCTCAACATATCCTCAATCACTTGATTCACCCTCTCTGTTTGTCCATCTGATTCTGGATGATAAGCTGTAATAAAATTCAAATTTGTTCCAAATCCATTAAATAATCCCTTCCAAAATTTTGAGGTAAATTTTGGATCTCTGTCAGACACAATTGTCTTGGGTATGCCATGTAATCAAGAAATTTCTCTCATATAAATACCAACAATGTTGGATTCCTTGTGAGTGATATTTATTGGAATAAAATGGGCAACTTTAGTAAGCTTATCCACCACTACCATGATAGAACCATGTTGCTTATTTGTTCTGGGCAGTTTGGTGATGAAATCCATGGTTACAACTTCCCATTTCCACTCAGGAATGGGAAATTGCTATAGAAAGCTAGCTAGGTATCTATGCTTAGCCTTTACCTTTTGACATTCCAAACATTTGGCAATAAAATCAACAACTTCTTTCTTCATGCCTGGCCAATAATTTTGGCTCTTGACAAATGCGATAGTTTTTTGATAACCTAGGTTCCCAGCATAAGGTACATTATGCATTTATCTCAATATCATATTTTTCAATTCATGGGAATTTGGTACATAAATTCTTCCCCTGTACTTCAGAATTTCAACATTACTAGCTTATATTCTTCAATTTTCTACTGCAAATTACCTTGCTGTAATTTTCCCACTAATTCTCTGTATTGCAAATCTAATTTTGCAACCTCCAAAATTATGTCTTTCAAATTTGATTGGTACATGATAATGGCTGTATCATGAAATTCATGCACTCTTCTGCTGAGTGCATCGACCATTTTTTTCTCTTTCCCCTTGATATGCTTCATTTCAAAGTCATATTCACTGAGAATTTCTAACCATCTGCTTTGCCTAGCATTTAGAGTTGTATGATCAAATAAATATTTCATACCATTATGGTTTGTAATCAACTCAAACCTTTTCCCCATGAGGTAGTGTATCCATTTCCTCAAGGCATGCACTATGGCTGCCAACTCCAAATCATGAGCGGCATAGTGTCTTTCATGCTCCTTCAACTTCCTTGATTCATAACATATAACAAACCCATTTTGATTGAGGACTCCACCAAGTCCTTATTTACATGCATCTGTGCATACAATGAAGTCTTCATTTGGGTATGTAATCCTTAGTATTGGAGCACTTGTTAATAATTGTTTCAAGTGTTGGAAATGTTATAACCCTATAATTTATAGGATCAACTGCTGATTGTAATTTTTTTCCTTTAGTGTTTTTGACTTGCAGATAATATTGCATTCTGCAAAAGAAAAGAAAAGAAAAGAAAAAGAAATGAAAGAAAAAAGAAATAAAAAATGAGAAAAATAAAAAGAGGGCATAAAATAAAATGAATAAAACCCCATGAAATGATAATGACTTGATCCATACAGTTTAAACATGGCCAAGTCTTTTAAATTTAAGTATTTAGGATTAGTGAATAAGCTTGGCTAAACTGTCTAATCTTAGCCAAGTAATTAGGTTAACTAGTGAATAAATTTGACCAAATAGTCTAATCTTGGTCAAATAGCCCCAAGGTAGAGTATTTTCTTAGCCCAACAGTCTAAGCTAGGCTAAAGGTGAAAATGAGTAGGTTAGGGCATAGGTTAGTTAGTTTCTCTTCAATAAAATATGTAAGATGATCGATGAAAAATGCATGATCTTGATGGTGAAATGTTTTTCTAACCCAATGGTGACAAAAGAAAGGGAAGCAACACATAAAACCCATAAAAAGGTCATTATGCCTAAGTTTTGCCTCCTATACTGAAATGTGCCTCGGAGATTGGAGATCGAGCCTAGATCTACGACTAAGCTTTTGGCATCCAGATCTACGGCTTTGATGAGTTTTCAGACCCCCCTCGACCGTTCTACCTTTAACGTTGAGGGGGGGTCCAAAAAAGTGATTAAAGTGTGTGCTTAGATCTACGGTTATCACGGAAGCGCGTAAATAGACGGTCCACAAGAGATTTTGAACCCCTCCGACCATTCTACTTTTAACGGAGAGGGTCCATCATGATGGTTAAAGAATGCGTTTGGAACAATGGTTGATCTAGATTTGTTCAGATCAATGGTCAGCAAGAGATCTTGAACCCCCCCAACCTTTCTACCTTTAACAGCGTGGGGGGGGGAGTCCAGAATGAAGCAGTGTCCAGGCGGGCCCCATCCCTACATGACATCATCTCATTGCATATTACCTCTCCACTCCAAACATTTACCACTTACCATTTTTCCAACTCACCGCCATCATCTAGAGATGTCACACCCCAAAACCACCCCTTGCAAGTCCCATTTCATGATCCCGTCAGCATGTCCCCTCCATCTAACCGTTATGGGTCATATCTTTTTCGTTTATTTCCCAATCACCATTATGCATGTCGACCAGGTACACATGTTAGATGTCCTTCACCTTGCCCCCTCATGCTCTAAAGGACCCGTTGGCCATTTATTACTGGCCACATACCCGTTGTTCACCTGACCTGTCATTTTTTCTCCCAACGGATACCCATTCACTAAATTCCAACCATGTTTCAGTTATTTGCATTCCACTCACACTCCCTACATATCAAACACTCATTTTCCTTCACCTCTGCAAAATTTCATCCAGCCATAGTTTTCACCTACTAACGTGTGTTTCGTGTGCAGCTACCGGTGGAAATCAATGGCGCCCAAAAGTAAAAATTCAAATGTGGAGGAAAATTCATTTCTCCCACCTCCTGTCGATCTCGACTAGATCCCATTAGTAGAAAAAGACTATTTAATCTCAAAAACCAAGTCCGAATTCAACTTCGCCGAGCTACAATCTTGGTTTAAAGACACCTTCATCATTCAGAGCAATGAAATTGGGATCTGGGAGTCAAGTTTCCCTCTGTACTTGTTTTCCCAAGTCCATCATTTTCCCAAATTCTCCCTCAAATGCCAAGCACACTACCTCCATGATCAGAGAGACATAGTATCTTCGTTTGGAGAAACCTTTTTCCTTATTACACCTGAGGCCATCGATCAAATGATGTAGGTACACAGAGATGAACCCTGTTCTCCCCTCACCATTGAAATTCTGACAGAAATGTATAAGAACCTCTCTTTTCGCAAAATAGCACAAATCTTTGAGCTTCTCCTCCCACAAGATGTCTAATTTCTTGAGAAGAATCCTCCTTATCATTCCTCCATATTTTCTGAAAAGGGAAACCAGATTATCTCAACATTGTGTTGTTTTCTCGGTTACTTTTCAAACGAATGGGTGGATGAACCTATCCTAGGTTTCCTGTCCATTTTCCCTGTTGAAGAGAAATTTTCCACCCAGTTTGATTACAGTGGTTTTTTGGCCGAAACCCTGCACGAGCAACTGGAAAATTTCCCTACAGAAGGCATGTTCCCATATTATTCAATACTAGCCTACATGTTTATGTTCTATCAAGCAGACACATTTTCATTTCTCATGCAGAAAATGGACAAGGACGAAAAACCGCAAACAGTAACTTTATGGACATCGATGCTCAGAAGAAAATCCAGTTTAGTTTCAAACAGTTCATCAAGTTGTTTTATCACCCAGTGGTAAGAATGCTCAGTGGAAGACCAGAACCGAGGATAAACAAGTAGATCCAAAGAGTTCTGCACCTTTCAGATATCGCAAAGACCGGGGACTAGTTCCTACATCAAAATCACACAGAGATCAAAGTGTATGGGTGTGAACTAGATCCATACAAATTGCCCGAGTATGTGCTTGTTTGAATATTTTCACTGGAGTATATTCATCAGATGATAAACTCAGATGAAATTCATTTTGTGTCTCTGAAGAAGAAACAATAGATGAGGATTAAAGGGAAAATATGATCGTTTATCTGCAACAATCGAGCTATTGGGGAAGAGGTAGATAAACTATTAAAAGAAATTTAATTCAACACCAGTTTCATTTGGAGTTATGATCCAACTGGGATCATTGCAGAGATGAGATCCAAAAACAAAAGTTCACCTTATGCTCACACCCTCAAACCAGAAATTGAAAAGTATGTGAACCAGACAGAGTGGGAGGCAAATAATCTGGTAGATACTAAACAACAGGAATCTCCTTCAGTCTCTATTTCACAGACTACCACTCCATAGGTACTAAAGGAAAAAAGGCCAAGCAAGGATTCCTCTCCTTCAGTCACTAAGGGATCAACAAATGATTTTTCAGGTATACATCAAAAGACTCAAAACCACTCATACTACTCACATGTCTGGTGAGGAAGAACCCTACTCTACCAAAGTGATTGATGGAAAACATCAGGTGGTGTCCACTTCTTCTTCAAAGAAGTAGACAAATATATATGTGACCACCCAAACTCCACAAGGATTTGTACTTATGAACATTTTTGAAAAATATGATATGATTAAAAAAAAGAACCATATGTTGACCAACAACACCTACGCTCAGTTCTGGAAGCAAACCTCCATAGCACAACACATAGTGTTGTCAAATTTTGACATAGAGAAAGGAAGAATGCATATGGAATTTCTGCAAGAACAGGTGCCTTAACCCAAAGAGATCACTGACTACAAAAGGTCAACTATTGTTTTTGACACCAAACAAGTCCATCCAGCTGACTAGATGGATTTGCAAAGACAGACTGGAGAAATGGTTTTCTCTACATTGATCACATGCTTCCTCTATGGAAGCAAAATTTTAGGTATCTCTAAACAATGTTCAGAACAAATTGAAGTTGGAAAAGATATCCTCTTTTGCAAAGGATAACAAAATAAAATCCTTAGAGGAGTTGGTGCTCAATATTGATTATGATCCCTCAAATGTAAAAGTAGCAGAGGAGATGTTAAAGGAAAAGAATGTTGACATTGCATCTCTGAGAAAGAAGCTGAAATTGCTAGCAACAGAGGATTCACAAGCTAAATAAATAGTTGCGACAGAAGACGAGAAATAGGAATTGTTGAAGCTAATCATGCAGTAGAATGCATAGATAAAGGAAATGGAGGCAGAATTGGAAAGGTTATTGAAAGAGAAGGAACAATCAACCCCGATGTATGTCATTCCATTGACTGCAGTTCCCCTTGTGGAAGTCAGTACAACAACTATGCCAACAACCAGTACAGTAGAAATTCCATCGGCAACTCCATTGACAGCACTGGAAAAAATTGTGGAGCTAGAAAAATCCATGGAGGATATGACTCTGCAAGGAACATAGATCAATAGGCTAAAAATGGAGGTTTAAAGTCTCCAAGAACTCAAGTCTTCCTACCAAACAAGATACAACATTGAGAGACAAGTATTAGAGAAGCTCAATATTATAAACCTAACTCGCACCAGACATACTTACCTAGCATCAGGCCATCTCAGACTTCTTCTTTCACAAAACAGTATTGAACAACTCTTTTGAAAAACCCCCTTTATAAAGGCCCATGCACCCTGCTCCATTACTGCATGTGTGTACATGCTAGCTATCCCAATACATCCTGCGTGTACCTACAAAAGAACGGAAAAAGGAAAGTTGCTGAAGGAACACACAACTTTGGGAGAGTTAACTAAACCTTTCGGCCATGCATGGCCGGTCATTCGACCAAATACCTAGCTCCTTCTAGCCTATAAAAGAAGGGGTAGGGGTCCCATTTGAGAAGAGGAAAATCATAGTAAAGAGACTATACCAAATTGAGCATTCCCCTTGTCCCAACCTTTAGTCATCCTTGTGCAAAGAGAAGTATAGAGAAAAGCAGTTTGAGGATAGTTGAAGAGGAGCCCAAGACCATTTTCGAGGAGCAGTGTTGACCACATATTGTAAGTTTACTCTTGTGAATATTAATACAAAAAGGAATAATTTTCTCGTCCCTCCATATCATGTGTTCGAGTTTAATGTTTATTTTATGATATTGTCACAACTAACCCAACAATTAGTATATGAAATGAATGTTCGCAACTTTTTGTTTGTTCATGTGTGAATGTAGGTTATGTTTGGGAGGAGGCTTGCAATCAAAGAGCAAGTGAAACAAAAGATATCGACATCAAACAAAGGACTTAAGGTAGAGTTACCGAATCTCATTTACACCTTTGTATTGCATGAATGTGGGGTTTTGTGTTGGGAGAATAGGAGAGAGTAGAAGCCTTTGAAATGGTTATTTTCTGCATGCATGATTAGATCCCTTAAATGCTAAGTCCGTAGGAGGGATTCCCACCCACAACAGAATTGGCGACCATACTGGGGACTCTCTAGGGTTTTCTGGGAGTCTTTTTGAGTATTTTTAAAAAATTTGGTCTCATTCCTTATTTTTAAAGTTTCTGCAAAAGTCCAAGCTAACAAAGATTCTAGTCTTCCATACTAGTTATCTCTGTTTCTTTGCTTAGCTACATTTTTTTTTATGGGACCCACAAAGGTACACATGGACTATACAAGGCCTGCACACATGTACCTATGCACTACCTTCACACAGCCCATGTGTACACGCTAGCTGATGAAGTGTCAGTCGCATGTATGATTTTAGAAAATTTCTTTTAGAGAGGAAGTCATCCTCTCCCCTGTTAGAAGTGATCCTTCTTAGGGATTTTCTAGAACTCATTCTAAGCTCTGTGTTTGAAGTTTTATAGCTTAGGTTCCACCTCAAATTGTTTTTGTTCTATGAAATTTTCCTCGAATTGTTTTCTTTTTTCTGACAAAGTAAGTCTCTGAGTCTTCAAGAGATTTTAGTTCTCAATACCAGTAGTCTCTGTCAGTGCTTGATTGCTTGTCCTTTCATTTTTGAAGAGTTTCAGAAGTACACACAGCTTGCATAAGGTTTGCACATGTATACACGTGCCCTGACTTTACACAGCTCACATGCACACACTGGCTATTGAACTGTCAACAACATGCCTATGGAGAAATTTTTTTGTTTAATGAGAGGCAGTCATCCTTTTCTTTGTCAAGAGTTTATACCTCTTAGGTTTTTTGGTCTCTGTCATATCGGTCAATAACTTAAGTTTGATCACAACAATAGATTTCTTTTTCATTAAGAAGTTTTCCTCAAACTTTTCCCTTTATAGGGTTTTTTAGACAAGTGTGAGAGTCCATTTTAATCTACTTGTGTGTTATTTTTAAAGTGACTCTTTGCAATCTACGCTTAGGCCAGAAGTTTTCTTGGTCTTTACTTATTTCTATTTTTCCTTTTTTCTTTGTGAGCATTCAAATAAAAAAAAATCTTTTATTTCTTTGTTTGATTAAGTAGTTATTGGTTTGCATTTATAACCAGGAAAAGTTTTTCTTTCATAAGTTCTTGGTTGTTTACTTAGGACAATAAGTAGCTCGTAGTTGAGAAAAATTTTGTTTTGAGTTTGTTGTTCAAAGATCTTGGAAAAATTTTATTTTGAAAAGTTGATTAAGAATTGTGTCAAGAAGTTATTTTGTTTCCAGCTTTCAGTTTATTTATTTTTTGTCTCTAAAACATCATTAGTTTCACTTCCATAACCTTTGACTTAAGACAAGCCATAAAAAAATAACGATTAATTAAAATCAACTAGACTTTATGTTTGTAGGGTCCATCAATTAGTCTAGGCTAGAGCCTTGATTTAGGTTGGAGAGGAAACTCTTCAAGGCTGCAAAACATACATACGAGTCTATGCTAGGAAGTGTTAAAAGTCTAGTATTGTGAAATTTATCTGGGACCCCACTCTAACACAGGGGCTAGACATGAGGTCGTGTGTAGAAAGGTAGTGGAGATAACCCCTCCAAAGCTGGACCATTCGTAGTGGAGAACACATATAGAGGGCTTGTCTTGGGATTCTGTCGATTTCATTTTCCACGGAACTTCGTGGGTCTAGAATCCGTTTGAGGTCCTAAGTTGTCTTCTAGACCACTTGCTTTTGATACCCTTGATAGGTTTCAGGCTCGATACCCTGCTCATTGTGTTCTACCCCAATGTCCACTATTCTCGCCTGGTGATTGTTCGTGCGTTGGCAACCTAGTTGCCTATCTTTTTTAGAGACATATATAGGTGACTGCGGGGGTATACCGTGGTATCTAGGACAAACATCGGGCCATGCTTTGAAGAGTATACCCAGAGGGTGTTTCCGTGTTCAAGTTTCACTTGCACCAGTAAGTTGGTCTAGTGTTGGTTGTTGTAATTTTTCTTCCAACTAGTTTAGTGTTTGCTTGTTTTATCTTGTAGGACCTTTTTTCTAGTGTATGTTGTTTTTGAAAGAATAGAAATCCCTAGTGTGTCTTTGATATTTTCACACAGTGGATGATCACGAGATCCACTGGTCACAAAGGCTTCTTGGCCTACCTCCGATTACACTGGAGCCACCCCCGCCATCGCTAAGGAGAAAGCTTGACCAATAAGGGTCTTTTGAAGCGACCGGGTCATAGAAAACTGTGCCTGACCAACATCCAAAGGAACCAACTATTTCAGACCTTGGAGAAAAATCTCTTGATCCACCTAAAACTCCAACCAGGGATCTTTCGATGCCCATCATTATATAAATTTATCCTTACGGACATCAGATAGTGCACACGCAGCAATGGAAACAAATGCTACCACTTCTTATGGGAATTCTTCAATTCCCACTACGAATGTCACCATAGGGGGTGTTCCACCTCCTAACCCACTGTTTTTGGTCCGAGCCACCATGGTCTCAACTGCCTCTACCTTGAGTAGTGGTCTGATCCCATCTTTGGTGGCGGCCACTACTCCTTTCACACAGAGTGTGACAGGCTCTCCATTCTCATATGGGATGCCTAGATCAGGTACAAGCCCTGTACTATCCTACTTCACTTTACAGACTTTAGGTCTGGGGGAAGAGAGCTCTAACACTCCTTTTCAAGGGCTCGTGGGGGGAACTCCAGCTCCCTTTAACACTTTCCCTTACGGGGGAGGTCATATACCTCCTTCGTCCCCTTCACTCGGTGGTACCCACCAGCAATCCGTCGGACCAAACACACACCATAGTTCACTTGGAGTAGGGAGTCAAGGACCACCTTCTCATAATATGTCGATAGGGTCGACACCATTTTCTTTGTTCAATACATTTGGTAACAACGCTTTCTCATCAGCTACTTTCCTGACTGGGTGTAACCCCGGTTATGGCCAACCTAATCCTATGCAAGGTACTATTCCTACACAGGGAAAAAACCCAAGAACTTCTTCCACATCAGGACCTTGGAATTATTGGCAAGGATCAGTTCCCTCGTCAAGAATGTTGATCTAGGGGAATTCATTTCACAACCAATGGAAACTCAGGCAAGGTGCAATACCTATGCCCATGGGATCGACATGGGGCAACCCTTCGCAAAGTCCTTCGAATGTAATGCATGCCCAACCATCTACGTTCTATTTCGAGAATCAGTTGATGATGTCTCCTCAAACGCAAAACCCATACGCTGGTCATGGCCATGGTTTTTACCAGAACCCCAACCATCAACCCATATTTTCCTGGAAACTTGGTGCCAGTCAAACTCCAAGCCCCATTTTCCATGGTTATCATCAACAACAACCAAAACTACCTTTTTTGGAAACCTTACATTTTGCAGACTTGACAAGGTTGTTGAATGACCCCATCTGTCACTATCCACATTGGCCCCCTATGCCGACAAAATTTCCTTCAGACATACCAAAGTTCAAAGCCAAGCCTAACAAAGATCCAGGGGATCATGTGACCACCTTCCATATTTGGTGCTCGTTTAATTCGTTGAAAGAAGACTCCTTACAATTGCGATTGTTTCAACACACTCTCATTGGGAGTGTTGCAAAATGGTACATCGAGATCGATCACTCAAGATATTCTTCCTTCTGCAAATTGGCAATGGAATTCCTAAACCATTTCCAATTGCTTGTGAGATACGACGTCGTCACATAATTGTTGGCCAATTTTGAACAGACAAAAGTGGACCATATCTCTGATCACATCTAAGAATGGAGATGCCGGAAGAGTTTGATTAAGGTACCAGTCCCACCAACATTCCTTCTTGAGTGGTTCCTTAAGTATTTGGTCCCCCAACTATCCAAATATGTTGCAACGTCGGGAGTGTTTTCCGAAGAAGATTCCATCATGAGAGCTCAACAACTTGAGATAATTTATTCTCGGTTTGGTTTACTGTATGATATTTTTCCGGATGCACCACGATCCATACTTGATAAAAATAGATATAGAGTTGGACCGCATGCCAATGGTATTGTAGGTTTAGCACAAAAAAATCCTGCTGAACAACTGACAAAACAATTGCAACAATTGTCTATACAACACACGACGTCCAACCAAACTACTGTTTCGGCAGCTCCCCCTACCCAAATGTCGGATGTACATAGTGTACAATCAACAAATCTGAAGGCCACCCAATAACCTGATGGAAATAAAAAATAGTGTAAGAAGGGTAAGGGGGATAGGAAACCCACTAATAATGTCGGTGGGGGAAACACTGAGAAACAGAAGGTGAAGTATCCGTGTAACCTATGTGCAGAAGACCACCTGACGCACCAGTGCCCTTGGCTTGTAGAGGCCCAAAAGTTTGTGTCACAGAAGTAGCCTGCTATATTAACAAATCCATTTCAACATGGGAAAAACCTAACCCAAGCCTCTATAAGCATGGAAGGGGGCAGTCAAGGACCCTCTCTGTCTTCGAACAATCCTGCATCCAAAAATGTGTATATGATGAAAGGTGATGCTTTTATATTGACTAGAGCACATGACTACAGTAAGCCAAGAACCTCTGAGAAAGGTAAATAAGATGAAATCCCATCTCTTCCTCTCCAGATCGAGAAGAATTTGGGTGAAATGATGACACGCATCCCAAAAGGTGCATTCAATAAAGATTCTCACAACCCAAATGCAAGGGCCACCCATAACTATTATATGGTGGAGGATTTGTCTCAAACCCCTTGTGCGATGTCCTCTTTGGATGTCCTCCAAAGATTCCCTTCCCAAAGGAAATCTTTGTTAGCCGCTTTAAGATTTGCTGAGACTTGTAATCCAAGTACAATCATGATGGATACAACCGACTTAAAACCTCATCTCCCTTACTACATATCATTTCATATAGTAGTGTCTTACCCCACGAAGAATTTTACTCAGAAAATTTTCTGCACGGTGGTTGATGAGGGTGCCTCGACATGCATCATGTCGTTGGCATGTTGCAAGGCCATTGGCCAACCCGTTTTGTCTCTGTCACCTACTCTTCTTATCGATTTTGATGGTCGTTCATTCCAACCACATGGCATCATCCCCTCTTTCCCCATGCAGTTAGGAGGGAAGACTGTGTGCATCGAGGTAGAAGTAGTTGACACATCCCTCAACTACAATATCTTGTTAGGTAGGATTTGGACCTATGCCATGCAGGCAGTGGTCGCTACAGTTTTCCAGGTCTTGTTGTTTCCACACAAGGGTCGGATCGTGACCATTAATCAATTGTCCTTCTCCTGACCTGACCCTTCATTGGGGGCATCCACGGTCTTGATGATTGATAATCCTCAACTGGGCATTGTCAATGTAGGAGCTTGTTTTTTACCACCTTTAATGGGTACTTTCGATTACCCATGTCCTCAAGGTGATGTCAAGTTCATATCAGACCACCATAAGGTTGAAATTTTCCAAGTTTCTTCGTTTCGCACTAATTACTTCAACTATCCATGGATTATTCCTTCCCCATCCGCCATGATGGAAGGGATGGGGAACCATGGTATGTCCATGCCCTTGTCTGCAACAAAAGAAGCATACTATTTAGTCCAACAAGCTTCAGCCGACACCGATCCAACTCCTGCATAAGAGTTAGATCCGATTCCAAGGCCTATTTGGGCTCAAGTTTCCCTCGCTGATACCGATTCATTAGACTTAGTCTTGCCCTCAGATGAAGAAATCATTGAAGAAATGACTATTCCAGACAAACCCTGGGACTATATCCATCATAGATCATACTTCCTCCCAAAGTTAAGCAGAATTGAAACAGTGGAATTCACCTTGACTATAACTGGAGATAGGTCTTGTCATATCAATCCCTTGGCTACACATGAGGTTTACGCTGAGGGTAATATGGAAACTATCACTGAAACTATATCGATTAATATCTCCAAAACCCCTAGCATCGTGGAGAATGTTTTCTTCAGAGCTGACTATTCCCCTGAAGAGATTCAAATCTACATAGACTTATTTAAAGATTTCCACGAATTTTTTTCCTAGTCTTACGAGGAAATGCCAGGCATTGATCCAAAAATAGTCGAGCATGAAATCACAACTTATCCTAATGCCAAGCTATTTCGGTAGAAGCTTCGTCCAATTAATCCCAGGAAAGAAGAAACTATTAAGGTTGAAGTCGAGAAATTGCTCAAAGCAAGTTTTATCTATCTTGTCCATTTGAACCAATGGGTGTCAAATCTTGTGTCGGTCAACACGAATTAGGGAACGATTCACATATGTATGGATTTTTGTGATTTGAACAAAGCCTATCCAAAAGATAATTTTCCCACACCATTCATTGACTAGATAGTCGATGAATGCACTGGTTGTGAGGCTTTTTCTTTCATTGATGGTTTTTCGGGATATAATCAGATACAGATCAAACTCGAAGACCAGCACAAAACAAATTTCATCTATCCATGGGGTACATTTTCCTATCGTAAGATGCCTTTTGGTCTCAAACATGATGGAGCTACCTTCCATTGGGCCATGTCTTTTTCTTTTCATGATCTCAAGAATATAGTCGAAGCCTATTTAGATGATTTATCATCATGATCTCTCAAGAGAACGGATCATCCCACACACCTCCAACTTATCTTTGAGTGATGTCGCTACTTCCAGATTCACTTGAATCCAAACAAATATAGCTTTTGTGTAACGTCAGGATGGATGCTCGATTTCATAGTCTCAACAATAGGGATCATGGCCGATCCTCTCAAGGTGGAGGCAATACTTCAGTTGCCTCCTCCGCATACAATCCTTTAGCTTCAAAGTTTACAGGGAAAATAAAAATTTTTGAGGCATTTCATAGCCAACTATGTCGATATCACAAAGGGATTTATGCGTTTTCTAAATAAAGATGCCCCTTTTCATTGGGATGAAGCCACTCCACAGTCTTTCAAAACATTGAAACATGCTCTCACAACTTCCCCTCTGCTCCATCCACCCAATTATAACAAAGATTTCTTATTGTACTTGGTTCTGGTAGAGTCGACTATCGACATGGTCTTAGTTCAGGAGGATGAATTCCTCTTAGAATATGTGATTTATTACTTGAGCCGAGGCCTGGTTGGACCAGAACCCAATTATTCCCATATTGAAAAATTGGCGTTGGTAGTTGTTCATGATGTTCAACGGTTCCGTCATTATATTTTGTTTCACAAGACCACCGTCATTTTCATTGTGAATCCATTTCAATACGTATTAACATGACACATCATTGGTGGGAATATCAGTCAATGGATAGTTGTCCTCCATGAATTTGAATTAGATTTTGTTTCAGCGAAATCCAAAAAGTCAGTGGTCTTTGCGGAACTCATCTCGGATCTTCTAGTTGAATCTGGTGAGGTTATTCCTAAAAATTCACCTATTAGAGGAGATATGTTTTTGATCTCATTTTTGGATCCCTGGTATGGAGATATACTTGTCTATCTCTAGACTTTGAAGTGCCCTACCTCTACTTCTCATGATGAGCGTCACCATATACTCCATCAGGCTAAGAACTATCTCATACTCGATGACACTTTGTATCACCAAGGTGTAAATTGCATCCTTCATCGATGTCTCATTCATGAAGAATAAGTTATCATGCTTAACGACTTCCATACTAGAGCATGTGGCGGTCATTTTTTCTGGGTTGGAAACAACCCAAAATATTTTACGAGCTGGTTACTTCTGGACAACGTTAATCAAATATTGTATCGAATCGGTCAAGAAGTGCCACCTGTGTCAGATCTTCTCTCAGAAGATGAGGGCACATCCCATTCCCATGTTTCCTGTCATCACAGTTGGTCCCTTCACCAAGTGGGGGATTTATTACACTACTTGCAACCCTCCTTTAGTAAGGGGGCACTATTATATCATTGTAGCCGTAGACTACTTCACGAAGTGGGTCGAAGCTATGCCAATGTTTAAATATGTTGGAGAGACTGCATCTCTCTTTTTGTTAAACCAGATAATCACAAGGTTCGGTGTCCTGAGAGAGATTGTTACTGACCATGGAAGTCACTTTCAGAACCAAATGATGACCGAATTAACATCAAATATTGGGCTGCGGAAAGAACATTCGTCACCCTACTACCCCCAAGAGAATGGTCAGGTGGAAGATGTAAATAAATCTCTTAATACCATCCTACAACGAACGATCAATTCATCCAAGTAAAATTGGCATTTGATATTATGCTCGACATTATGGGCTTACCAAACATCTGTTAAGGATGCAACTAGTTTCTCACCTTTTCAACTCGTTTATGGGCTAGAAGCAGTCTTTCCTATAGAATGTCAAATCCCGTCCCTAAAATTGGCAGTACAGTTACTCCCACACACTTCTCCACTTGAAGAGAGGTTATTATACCTTGAGCAGCTCAATGAGAAGCATCGTGATGTAGCCCTGGCCAATGAGATCACAAAAAAAAAATCAAGTGTCAGTATGATCGGTTTGTTCATTCTCGGATTTTCTCTTAAGGAGACCTTATCTTGGTCTATGACCAGGATAAGGACTCCCTAGGGGCAGGAAAATTCAAACCCATGTGGTTAGGACCTTTTATCGTAAAAGAGGTTCTAAAAAAGGGCGTTTATCATCTGGTAGACTTTAAGGGAAATGCTTTGACAGAGCCTAAAAATGGGCTCTACCTCAATAAGTATTACTCATAGGTAGGTCACCTTGGGTAACGTTTTGTAACATATGTATAGTCTTTGTACTATTACTTTCTGGTTTCTTTTGGTTTTATGGAAGTGTCCTTTTGATGCTATCTTTTGTCATTGTGGAAGATGACAAGTGCATCAGAGGTGTTCTTTGGGTACGCAAACAACGCTATCCAACACACTCAGAGGATTGCCTCCGTAGCTTGGGTAATTTTTACACCTCAGGGCCAATTATTATCTTCAAGAGGTATATGTTTAGGCGACACCACAAAAAATGTCGCCAAATACAACATAGTTATTGAGTTGCTTCGTGGCGCTCTGTCATTTGGTATCTCTCACCTCCGGGTCTATTTAGACGCTCAGCTAGTTGTGTCTCAGTTAAATAGAGTCTACCGTGTTCATGATCCTACTTTACACTGACGATTCCTTAGGGTACATCTCTTAGAATGAATCTTTGATTATATTACATATTTTCATGTTCCTAGGAGATTAAATCAAGTCACAGATACTCTAGCTAATCAAATCGTAGATTGGCATCTCACTCACATATAAGAAAGACATACGCATGCACATGTAAATACATTTTTAAAGGAAAATATGACCCATAAGACATAAAAATCCATATATAATATCAAAATCATCAGAGTACACAGGTGGGTGCAAGCGCCTTAAAAATACGACCAGTAACAAGTCATGGGGATTATTCCCTCAAACAATATACAAGTAGTGCCCTCAGCATGTGAAAATTCCAGCCTATCTAAGGACGGGGCCTGTGGGCCCTGTTGTAATAATCAACAACATTATCCAAACATTAAAAAAGATGAACCCATGTCCCTGGTGCCCCCATTACGTGAGGCTGCATAGATGGTGGAAGATCCTCAATCTCTGCCATGGGGACTGTGCGAGTCAGCAAGGAAACATTTTTCTCTACTCGTCTCAGAACCCTCTCAGCCTCACCAGCTAGAAGGTCTCCTGCTACTATTGGTCCCCCTACGGCCGTGAGTACGGCCCTTGGCCGAGGACATTGCATGTTTCTCACATAATCCGCTAGTTGTACTGGCCCACATCTGCACATAATAGACACATATCTATCAAATGTTCTGGTGCAAAAAAAAAAATGATATATATAAAAAACAACATAAAAATTACATATGTTTAACAAAAAACAAATAAACGATGCAAACTTACCCATCTCTCCTCACTCCTCATCGAGAGGTACTGATATCTCAGGGTCTCTCAAGAAGTCAATCCCAGCATAAGGGTAATTCTCTATGATTGCGATCCGTTGCGACAACCAAGAAAAAAAAGTTGTCATCAAAGGACTCATTGGTCCTTCCTCCCCCCTGTCATGGCAACAACAATGCCCATCTACATATTGTAGGAAGAGAGGCATGATGCCCTCATACCACCTCTCGAGGGCTGAAACTGAGCACTCGTTCAAAGAGTCGTTCCAAACCTGAAGTTCCTGTGAGTTCGCAACCGACATTTTGTTAGCTACATCTTCATACAATCCAGTAATGTGGTGCTCTAATAAAAAATATGTGCATTTAAGCACTGAATGACATAGTTCATCTATGCACAGGATGGCTAATGCAAAGCCGCAAACTCAGTAATCCACCTGATGAGAAACATGA
Source organism: Picea mariana (assembly GCA_032191745.1). Classification (NCBI taxonomy): domain Eukaryota; kingdom Viridiplantae; phylum Streptophyta; class Pinopsida; order Pinales; family Pinaceae; genus Picea; species Picea mariana. The sequence continues at coordinate 91,729 of JASDQU010107753.1, forward strand.
TCGCTTGTAGTGCTAAGTCAGAAATCTTGCCTAATGACACTTGCGAGCTCGTCCGGTCTGTACCCGCCTCACAATGGAGTCCAATCAACTCCAATATATTGTGAGGCCCAGAGGGAAATGTATGGAAGTTGAATGGTTCCCCTCTTCTGGAGAGGCCATTCAGAAAGTCTATGTCCTATGTCGTTGGAACTAGGGACTGCCCCTCTAGCATAAAGGCCTCTGCATTAGGATGCCAATAGTCAACCAAGGCATTCAGTAGCCTAGGTTTTGCTCACATAAAAGGACACAGAAAAAATTTCAACAATCCACTTTGCATCAACACAACAACATCATTAGGGTATTCCCCAACTAGCACATGAATATCCTCATGCTCTCTTTCTCTCCAGTGCACATACATCCTGCACATGGGAAAAGTTTATGAGGGTTAATTCTTTCTTTTTAATTTTTTTTTGCACTAAATGGAGGGTCCTCGCGGGCTATTGTGATGACAGTCACGTGTACACGCCATCTGCCATAAGACAGAGCGAGTGTACACATAGGTTGTCATAGGACAACCCGCGTGGACGTAGGGCCGACCTTTTGAAGGTCGACGCCCCCCCCAAAAAAAATGAAACTAAATGCCTAAATAAATAATTAGATTGCAAGATGAGGTAGTTTATACTTACTTGGTCCAAGCAGATGGTTGTTTTGTCCACTGAGGCTCCCGGAATCAATTCTTTTCACAAAGGGACATTTTTGGCTTTTAGTCAATTTCTGAATTAACAATGGTAATAATGAGCTGCCAACTTCTATTTATAGAGGTTTTGGCCTCTTTTTGTCAATTTTCGGACCCTTTTGTCATTTTTTCTAAACTGAAAATCATTAAACATGGTTCATGAGTCTTTTTTGTATGGTCGCGAGAAGTATTTCTTTGGGTACTGGGAATTTGTTTTTGAGATTTGGGCATTTTGACGGTCCTTTGGTAAAAAGTCATTTTTTCCAACTCGTTGCATTTAAGTCAAGATTACACCTCCACTTTTTGCATCTCGTTGTATTTTCCACTTTTCCATAGGATCGATTCCACCAATTTGTGACACAGAACCATTATTTTTGCTTTAGAAGTGTCGTAATTTGGTGGTAGAGCTTACCATAACATGGATGCCCTAGGTATATCCTGGTTTCATTATGGTGTCCATGCTGTCACTAACGACTATAGGATTGGGAGTCCCTTTTAGTTTTTAATGATTACAAGTTTGAGCCTCATTTTCATGATTCCTTATCTCTCTTGACCTCACCCTCGGGACTCCCAAAACATAACGGGTCTTCTTTTAATCCCTTTTCAGACCCTCTAAACATGAAAAGATTGTTGAGCGATCTTGTGGCCTTTCACGCTTGTTAAACTGAAATTTGAAGTCACGTCTATCTGACAGTAGTTTTCCCTTTTTTCAGTCTGGATGGTCAACTGTACGAACAAAGGTATACTCTAGAGGCCTCAGATCTCTAGAAGAGTACCCTCAGATATAATTTTAACCCTTTTTCAGGCTTGGGGTACTAAATTTACGAAAAAGGAACCCCCACAGAGTCCATAATTAAGCTCTTTTCAGACTCCCTAAAATTGAAAAGTTCGTCGAGTGACCTTATTCTTTCACACTCATTAAAATGGTCCAGAAGAACATTCTTGACGGAGTCCATAGTTAAGATTTTTTCAAACTCCTTAAAAATGAAAAAATTGTCGAGTGATATTGTCTTTATCACACTCGTTAAAATGGTTTTGAATAGACGTCTTGTCAGTTCTAGTTTACCCCTTTTTCGAACTGACTAGACTACCTTCAAAAAAGGTATCCCATCGGAGTCTCCTTTTACATTTTTTCAGACTCTTTAAATATGAGAAACCGTCGAGCTTACCTTCTCTAGGATCATTAAACTTACATTGAAGGATGTTACCATTGTGTGTCTTATTAATCGCATTTCATACCCATGTCTTTGGCCAAATGTCGTCTCTATGTTGCTGTCATCCGAACTATCTAAATCATGCATTATACACAAGCCCTATAGCACTTTTCCTTTGCGTCTTGACACCTTTGGACGCAGGAGGGATTTTTTTCGAGTGTCCTTTATTTGAACATCAGTCTTGTCCTTTCACCTCGAAATCATATGTTTGCGACACTCATTCCTCCTTTGTAACGTAGCATTCTTTTATTCTTTTTCCAAAATTATTGAAAAAGACAAAAAAAAAATATATACCCCAAAAAGAGGAAGGGAAAAGTATTTTCTTTGTATTGGCAGCACAATGATTCACCCTTGGATAAAGCACATCCTTTCGTTTGTCTGTCAAGCCCTGAGATTTAATATAAACTTAGGAAGTTGTTCCCACTACATTGAGTTGTGTCCTCCTCCATTTGGTTATCCTTCCAATCATATGGAGAGTTTATGTTGACTCTTGCCTCATGAACTTATGCTAATTCCATGCTACCCGAGTCTCATCATTTGTCGTGCTATTGTCCAAGAGAATTTTTTACCAAGCCTGATTCGGCCCCTCTACAGTTTGTCTCTTTCCCTCATGCCCGACCATCCCGAAAGTCCAATCAAGTCTTTGTTCAAAATCAATGAAGCCTTTAGTCTGATCATCAAGATTCTCTAGTCCATGACCAACGAGCCCTCGAAGACCTCTGGGTAGTGAATTTGTACACTCGTATTACACTCCTACCCAATTTTTGAATATTTTGAAGTTGTTGCTTGAGCTCTGAAGACCTCATCTCTAGCCATCACGCGTTATCAACTTCTAGAAGATGGATACTATAGATGTATATCTTTTGATTTTGAGTTGTAGATCCATTATGTATTGCTTGCGGATACACTTTAAATAGTTATATGACATGGATCTACAGTGTATTTGATTGGTATCCATGATTTTATTTCATCCCGAGCATGGGTATTCCCGACCTGGTGAGACAATTGTTATTTTGCAGATGGCACCTCCCAATTTCTAGTCCCTGGGCTCACCGGTTTGGTACATTGATAAAGATTGATATTGTATTTCGTCCACTAGATTCTCTTCTGACCTCACACATTTGGGGACATCTATTATAACCCTAATTTTCACGAGACATACTTACCTGGCATCAGGCCATCTCAGACTCCTTCTTTTCCAAAACACTACTGAACGACTCTTCTTAAAAACCCCCTTTATAAAGGCCCACGTGCCCCGCTCCATTATTGTATGCATGTACACGTTAGCTGCCCCAATATAGCCCGCGTGTACCTACAAAAGCACAGAAAAAGGAAAGTTTCTAACAGAACACACAACTTTGGGCAAGTTAACTAAACATTTCGGCCATGCATGGCCGGTCATTCGATCAAATATCTAGCTCCTTCTAGCCTATAAAAGAAGGGGTACGGGTCCCATTTGAGAAGAGGAAAATCATAGTAAAGAGACTATATCCAATTGAGCATTCCCCTTGTCCCAACCTTTAGCCATCCTTGTGGAAAGAGAAGTATAGAGAAAAGAAATTGGAGGACAGTTGAAGAGGAGCCCAGGACCAGTTTCGAGGAGCAGTGCCGACCACATATTGTAAGTTTACTCTTGTGAAGATTAATACAAAAAGGAATACTTTTCCCGTCCCGCCATATCATGTGTTTGAGTTCAATGTTTATTTTTTTATATTGTCACAACTAACCCAGCAATTAGTATATGAAATGCATGTTCATATCTTTTTGTTTGTTCATGTGTGAATGCAGGTCATCTTTGGGAGGAGTCTTGCAATCAAAGAGAGAGTGAAAGCAAAGGGATCGACATCAAATGAAGGACTTAAGGTAGAGTTACCGAATCTCATTTACACCTTTGTATTGCATGAATGTGGGGTTTTGTGTTGGGAGAATAGGAAATAGTAGAATCCTTTGAAATAGTCATTTTTTGCATGCATGATTAGAACCCTTAAATTCTAAGTCCGTAGAAGGGATTCCCACCCACAACACTCAAGCAGGAAATACAACAGCTTTAGAAACAAACAGTGGTAGGTAAGACATTAGCAGAGGCTAAGGAAAATATTTGGATAGATATATCTGACTCCATAAACGAAATTTGGCCCATGGTGCAAAGCATGTTCAAGCAACATGATTTGGTGCTAAAGAGAAGGCAGGCCATCGATAGGATACGAGGAGAGATGAGTGAAATTCCCTCATAAGCTAATGAGATCATCAAGTTTCTGAATTCAAAAAACAAGGAAGATCTAGAAAACCTTAAAGTTGAAGACATAACAAAGACTATCCTCGAAGTCAAAAGAGTGTTGACCAAAAGAGGATTAATGTTGCAGTTGGAGGAGAAACCTCAGAACATATACATTGGAGTTCAGAGGTTTTTTAACAAGCTTGAGTCCTTAGAGAAAAAGGGCCTTCCTGGCTTAATTGTCCTAAATGATAAATTGATGACCTTATCTGATTATAAGAAAAATATTCCCACCGTGGCCAAAGACATTTCCAAGTTCTCAGGGATATAGGACAACATCACAGGAAAATCATTCATGGAGACTTTGTAGCCTGACCTCAACATACAGCACGAAATCAAGTACATTTTCCTCACCAATCTGAATTTTGCTAAGTATACCGAAATGGATGAAATCTACCGCCGACTATTGAAAGTTACCATACCTGGTAAACAAATATGGGATGAGCTATGCGAATTGATTGAGTAAAGATAAAGGTATTGTCCAAGTCAACATCCATCTCAATCAAATTCATATGAATGACTCACTAATGGTCTTCCCCAAAATCATCATGAGAGATTCGATGCATCATCATCAGTTCCTATATTTTTGTATCTTGTTATCTAGATAGTTAAAATTAACATCTTCCACGTCTTGATCATTGATGACAGGGTCGCTTGTAATTTTGATTATAAATTCTTCACACTTTGAAGTATCGAGGGTTGATATTTACGCTTGAGCAAGTTGTAATCGTTGTAATTTTTATCAAGAGGTTATTCTAGTAATACAAAGAGACGTTTCATAGGATTCTTACATGTTAGCTATTGGTGAATTTTCCTCTGTCTTCGTAAAAAGTTTTATTTCTCAGTTATCAGGTTGTTTTTCTATTCTAATCTTTAAAAGAAGTTAAAGTTACATAATTTATCATCGCGTACTTTGTTCCTAATATTTTATATATTTAAATATTTTCCTTCTGATTTTATAACGAACAAATTCTTAATTTCTTTCTTGTTTTAACTGATATCACACCTTTTCAGCAGTCCATCATTTTATTTCTAAAGAATCCAGCAGTTGCACTACCTTTCCCTATAAAATGAATATTCTAAAAATTGTCCTTTGATCTCCATTTTTATAAAACAGACCCCATAGACCAATGGAAGCGTAAGTGACATTCATCCATTTTATTAAAAAAAAAACAAACAACTCAATACTATTCTTTTTAACTAGCCTAAGATCTGAAAATCCAAACAAATCTAAATCTTATAGAGAGATCCCTCTTTGAAACTAGCAGGTCTAGATCCCAGTTTCGAAGTGGTTGGTTAAGGTTACCTTTTGTAAATTTCTTCTTCCCATTTACAACCTATGGGAATTTACAGAGTGCTAACATCATTGGCAACCATACTGGGGAAATCTGAACAGATTTCCAATCCTACGATTTCTTTTTTCTATACAAAGAAAACCTTATTTCTGAACAAGTCATAAAATCCAAATATATTAAGAGATAATGTTCAGAGGTTGTTAAAATTTGTATATAATTAATTTAAGTTTTTCTTAAAAGAAAAAGAAAATAAAAATTAGAATTCTAGCTCCTGAAATAATTTTTACTAGATCTCATCTAGATCCAGAACCTGCAACTACAATAGACAATCCCAAGAAATTAATCAGAAAGAAAACCATTACGAAAGGTTTAGGAAGTCACAGTCCCTTTCACAGATCTCCTTCCCTCCCAGAGAAACTGGTTTCCCTTCAGGATCTTGAGTTTGATATCCCTTTTGAACAAAGCCTTTTTAGAACAAAATCAGACATCTTTGTAAGTGAAACTATGTTGGATCAAACCATCCTGCAACCTAAGACTCTTGAAATTGTCTCACCTAGGGTAGACATTGATCAACATTTTCTCCAGGAATTTGATAAATTAGAAGATTTAGTGGAAAATCTTGATCAAGCCTTGGACAGAGCTCATTTCCAACAGTCGGTCAAACTTTCTTCCTTAATGATTGCTACAACCTCTGTGAAACCTCAAACAATTCACTTTGCACCCCCTAGCCCTTCATCCTCCACTACATATGTTACATCCCCTCCAATCATACAGGTAATTGTTCAAGCTCATCCTCTAACTATGGCAGCGAGATATGTTCTCTTGGTGTTAGCTTCTCCTTTGCATGCCATGCCTCAAGATTATCAAACTAGACTCCCTCAGTATGACAATACTGGTTCTATTAATGCACAACAACATGTTGACAAAATGCATGATTATTTTGACCTGCAGGAAGTAGATGAAGCTAATGAAAAAATGAGATTATTTGCACAAAGCCTGACTGGGGACGTTAAAAAGTGGTTTAAATCCTTACGTACTACTTCAATAACAAATATTGTCACTTTTCATAGAAGTTTTCTGGACAGATGGGAGGTCAATAAAAATCCACTCCAGATATTATCAGAGTATGAGAACATCAAGAGGAATCAGGGAGAAACAGTGCAGGATTACTACACCAGGTTCAATAACCTTTACAATGCCATCCCAAATAACATAAAATCGCCTCAAGGTTTAGCACTAATTAAGTTTCCAAATGTATTTGGCACTGATATGTCATATCGGCTAAGGGAAATAAATTCATTGACTCTGGAAGACATGCAAAAAAGTGCAGTAAGCGTGGAGGCTAACCTACTAGCTAGAAGGGCCAGGAAGAGAATAGAGAGGAGGGTCACAATCAAAGAGGAACCTTCCACATCCTCTTCATATGCCAAATTGGACTCTTTAACTAGAGCGATGGAGAGAATGATGGAGAGACTTACTATAGCTGAAAGAAATCCTCCCAGGGATAACCAAGCCACTCCTCAAATTCAGAACCCAAACTTTAGAAGAAATCCTCCCCAGATCCGTCAAAGAGATCTTAGGGATCAAAGAGAATAGAGGGGGATAGATAAATAGATCATACCACCCCTCCAGGAGAATTACACTAATGATGGGGAGAAGGTACTCGAGGAATTCGATGACACTCATATAAACCTCATGGGCGTTCATGATGATGAATCCATTTTCCTCACCCAGGAAGAGCACGAGATTTTTCTTTTTTCACAAACAGAGGTAAATGAGGAAGTAGATGAAACAAAACATGAGGCTTTTGAAAATGATATTATTGAGGTGCATAGGCAGTATAAATTAAGAATCAAGAGAGAAAATGACAACCCTCCAAAGAATACTACTGAAACAAAGAAGGGTAATGAAACAAAGAAAATAGTCGAAATCAAGAAGGCCTCAGAAAATGCTCCCAAGAAAGTCCTTGAGAGAAATAGCGTTGAATCTTATACACCAAGATCTCTAGAGATTCTACAAAGAGAAAATCAGACTGAAGTTTCATCAATCAATGAAACAAGACAACCAAGGGCATCTGACTATAGAGTTCCAATAGATAAACTAAAAGTACATACCTTAAGTAAAGTTTCCACTACATTCAACCTTGAAAGGGAACTAGCTAAATAAAAAATTCCCATTCCCCTCTCTAAGTTAATGAACAAGAATGCTTACAGGTCGCAGGTGATTAAAGATTTAATCATTGAATCTGAGATAGGTTCTAAGGCTTTGAATGTCGGATCTGAAAATCATTCAGACATAGAAAATCTTGTTGATGACTAGCCATAGCTTCTGTTTGGTCCTGAATTAGATGGTTAGACTGATAATGGGGCTATCCCACCTTTTTACATTAGCCTAAATATCCACGACTCGATATTACACAATGCTATCTTGGATTCGAGTGCCTCTCATAACCTGATGCCCAAGGCAATGATGCAAAGGTTGGTAATCGATGTCACCAAACCCTACAAGGATTTGCATTCTTTTGATTCCAGCAAGGTTAAATGTATAGGCCTAATCAAAGACTTATGCATCACCCTAGCCCAAATTCCAGCAAAGAGTATGGTAATGGATATAGTAGTTGCGAACATTCCCCAAAAGTACGGTATGTTACTATCAAGGTCACGGGGATCTAAGATGAAAGGAACTTTGCAGCTAGACATGTCTTATGCCACTGTTCTAGTCTTTGGACAACAAAGAAGACTGTACAGGGAAAATTTGATGAAACACATGGTCAGTAGTCAAGAAACACATCATAATTACCCCCTGTACTCAGCACACTCTAACCTGGATTCTTTCATCTTATACAATGACGGTGTTTTGGAAGGAAAAATTGCTCAGATGGAAAGTGACACAACTGATCCAAAAGAAAATAAAGAAATCATTATGGCAAGAGAGGTCGAAACTGTGGAAAGTGAGGATTTTCCAGCAGATTTTTGGAGCATGGACTTCGATGGTGCAGTGAGAAAAAAGGGATTCAGAGCTAGAGTTTGGTTACATATTCACATATCAAGATATTTAGAGAGCCATTCCTACAAATTGAACTTCCAATGCACTAAAAACATAGCTAAGTACGAAGCTTTGATGCTCGACCTGAAACTATTGAAGAAAGTTGGTGCCAAATAGATAATGGTAAGGCGTGATTCTGAATTAATTATCAATAAAATCAAAGGTGAGTATGCAGCAAAACATCCAAGTCTTAGATTCTATATGAATGTTGTTTTGGATGCTCTTCAATGCTTTACTGATATTGACTTGCAGGTAATGCCTAGGGGACAAAATATACTCGCAGATGGTCTGGCTATATCAACAACTACCTGTAAAATCCCTTTTCGTCCCACTCGCAAGTACATAGTGGAGGTGAAGTGCAGACCAACCGTTCATGACAACATCAAATATTGGCAGGTATTTGGAAATGACGACCAGATCGAAGATTTTCTACGATGTAAGAATGATTTTGAATGTACAAACATAGATTTAGAAAATGATGATGAATTTGTAAATAAATCTGTTTTTGAGAATGGTAGTGTAAATAAAATAGATGTTGAAGAATTTAATGAAAATGAGGTAGATTATGATATTTTGTAGTTGAAAAATAATGTGTTACCTAGAGGTTTAGTTCCGTTGGAAGACTTGTTTGATTTTAACGATGTAGCCAAAAAATGGAAAATTGAAGCTAGTGGTAAAGAGGTTGAAGAGTGCAACATAGGAACAGAAGAAAACCCCAAAATGATAAAACTGACTAAATCTCTGCCACTGGAGAAAAAAAGAAAATACATTGAACTTTTTAAGGAATATAT
>JASDQU010107753.1:101309-114245 GCA_032191745.1 Picea mariana
TCAACATTCAGGATGCATCCAACGAATCAGATCAGCGGTGGGCAGGAAATCACGATTAGCAAAGCTGTGCCAGGGTTAGCACATTAGATAGCGCCCATAGCATGTTCAGGAATGGATGACAGCCGCTCATCCCAAAGGGCACGTGGCACGAGATCTGGTCATGTCGGATTTTCGGCAGTCGCGAGTGCAAAGGGTGAAGGTTTTATGTCTTTGAACATCGTGAAACCCTGAACCCCGATAGTGCCAAAAGCGTCGAAATTGGGGCCCGCGACATCACGAAGAATTTTCAGCCGTCCATCTAAAGGGAACACCTGGCAGCAAATTGAGCCATCTCGACGTTTCGCCCATCGCGACTCCAAGATGCGAAGAGCAGCTTCGTTATATTCCGATGTGCGAGGTGCCGAGAGAGTCCCGAACCCGAGCCCATGGTATCATCAAAAGAGTTAAGAGCCGTCAGATCCAGAGGGATGCATGGTGCCAGATTAAGCCATCTCGGCATATTGCTCATCGTGATTTCGATCATCAAGAATCAACCCCTTCATATTCGCGAATGCCGAAAGTGCCTTGGGAGTAGGAACATGGTCATAGTCTGTGGTCACTTGGAGGAAGAAAGGAACTGTGTAAAGAAGACCAAGGCACTGAGTTCAGTTACAGAGGGGATTGTTGCGATCTCCAAGCGCCATCGGATCCAATCTCCATACTGTCTCTCGCCTGAAGTAAATGACGGCAAGAGCGGGTGGTTGAAGCCTTCTTTCATTCATTAAGTGAGGGGATGGAGAGTCTGGCAAGCCGTCTGCCCGAAGAGGTCCTGTGTATTGATTTCCTCAAAGATGCCATGCCGAAGTCCTCAAATCGACAGAGAAGTCTACACACGCTAGCCCAACACTTAATAGCTCATCTACCCTCCTTTCAAGAGCCATGCGTAGTTAAGATGGTGATTAAAGAAAGATATCAGTACAAGTTTGACTGAAGGGACACCACGCTTTGGTTGACTGGACACGCCTCTATGAGGTTAATTTTCCTGAGTATATAGACTCAGTCTTTGTATTTTGTAAGTATCAATGGTTGAGAAAATATCCCGATTCTAAAGTTTTGATAAAGCGTTGGTCGCTCTGGTTAATGTATAAGGCATTTGAGACTTCTTACTTTATGGATGTCAGCTTCCCTTCCATCTCTTTGTTTACTGTGTTAGAACAACTCGGAATTGGAGGATCCAGTCGAGTTGTGGCTATTATAGGATGATGTAGGTTGGATCATTGTAATAGTTACATTGTTTCTAATCGGTTATTTTGTTGTTCTCTGCACTGAAACGACTTGGAATTGAAGGATTCAGTCGAGTCATCCCTCAACTCCTTGAAGCTCTGTACCAAGAGGATCTTGGCTTCTGAGTTTTTCTTCTTCAAGCTTCCGAAGGCCTGTTGCCCGAGGCAGTCTTGCTCACCCTCCTTACAAGTCTTCCATCTATCACCCTTTAATCAACTTACTAACAGAAGTTGGATCAAGACCTCCCTTGATTTCTACATACCAGGCCCAGTTTCCTGAGTTAAATCTATATTGTCTTGATTCCTCACCCATCTGATCACCCCATTAAACAAATCGTGACACAAAACTGATGGGAATTGGGCTCTGCTCCTGCAAGAAATCCAAAAGTGACTTCTGACGCTAACATTTCTGGTGCCATTGTCAGGGACGAAGTTGAATATTTTCCCCAGGATTTAATGACAACGATTAAACTGATTCTAAAGGTGCATCGGATATCAAAATTATCAAGATTGTTGTTGTGCACCTAGCGAATCCATTGTGATGACTCCACTATGGTGAACTTGCCATGTTAATTGTGGCTTTCAGAGGCAGGAATACGTGGTCTCATCCACAGTTGCCTCTAGCTACGCCTGAAACAGATCTAGAAGCGGTGCTCAGAAAGGGAAAGGCCTCTAAAGAAGAAGCATCCACCACCGAACTAGGTAATCAACCATATCCTTCTATGGGAACTCCTTCTCCTCCTCAGTTTCTTGACAGACCTGTTTCTGAAGTTTCCCGTTTCCTAAATTTCAGAAGTGTTCATGTTGAATTTTCCTCTCCTGGTCTGGGATCGAAGGGACAAGACCTTGTCACTCCCGTTTCCCCTGAAACTATAACTTGGCATAGACTCGGGACTACAAAAGATTTCCCCACTCCTGCACAAACATGAGCACCTACTGACTTGAGCTTGTTAGCTTTCTCTTTAAATCCTCTCTTGTTTCCCACTCCACTTCAAGACTCATTCCCAGTAGCCCCTTCGCGAACTCCTTCCCCTCCAAGTTCTCCTCCACCTAATATTCCTATGGCTGGCGCTAATCCCCCTCTGAATAGAATGGACACCATAGTTTCTGCCAGATATGCTCCCTTAATCCTGCCCCATCCTATGAATCCTTTCTTTGCTGGAGATTACCTGAAGTATATGTCCAAGTTCACTGGAGAAGGAGACATAACTGTCGAGGAGCACCTGGCTGCTTTCTACAGTTATGCAGACAACCTCAACATTGAAAATGAAGATGTTTGGATGAGAGTCTTTGTCCAGATCCTGGATGGTGAGGTGAGGAAATGGTTAAGAGGATTGGCTCTAGGATCTATTGCTGGGATTGAAGCTCTAGATAGTGCTTTCCTGAGGCAGTGGGGATATCGGAAAGATTTCATGTATTACATGACAGAGTTCGGGTCTATGAAGAATATGGAAGGAGAGTTCGTCTCCAACTTCTCCAAAAGATTCAATAATATGTATAACAAGATTTTTGTTGAAATAAATCCCTCAGAAGCCTCAGCCAAGATTTCTTATGCTAGTGCGTTTGGCCCTGATTTTTGTCTGCTATTGAGAGAAAGAAGATTCACCTCCTTAGCTCAAATGCAATATGTGGCCATAGAGGTGGAATCCAACATGCTAGTAGCTAATATACTAAGGAACAAGGCCGACGCAGATAGAAGAAAGGGAAGGTCGGAAACCTCAACTTATGGATCATTAGTGTGCCACCCTCAAGTGGATGAACTGACCAAGATGGTGAATTCTTTGTCTGCAGAGATGGAGAAAATGAAATTCCATGGGAGGAAAGCATACAAGGGCCCTCTAAATGCTAAAAACAAGGGAGGTTTCAGGAGGCCAAGCAATTTTACTCCCACGAATGTGCAGAGAGAGAAGGGTAGAGACAGAGAAGACCAAAAGATTCAGGCCCCTTTCCAAAACAATTTTGTGGCCGAGGGGGAAGAAGGGTAAATAGATGAGATGGATCCTGAAATCCATTGCTTCGGGGACACTCCTCCTTTTCCTCATCTCACTCAATCAGCATATGAGGAGTCCCTCATGAACAATCAGCTAAATGAGCTGAGCAAGGAAAACAAGATAAGTGGCTGCCAAGGCAGGTATGACCTGAGGTCCCAGAAGAAGGCAGTAACACCTAATGTTCCTGAGTAGTCCACTAGGATAGAGAATCCTGCTAATGAAGTAGCAGACAGTCAAAGAGGTAAGAAACACCAACCCCTTTCTCCCATAGTCCAGAGTCATGTTCCCGAAATAAGAGAAATTCCCAAGATTACATCTTCTTTTAATTTCGAGCATGAGATTCAAAAGATTAGAATCCTTGTGCCCCTGATCGAGCTGATTAAGCATGGAGAATTCAAAAAACGCTTCTCTGAGCTATTACAGTCTGAAGCCTCATGCCTTCCCACAAACTCCATCAATTTGCAAGATGAAAATCCTGGAGTTATATTAGGTCCTATGGTAGAAGACAAGAATGACTCATCCCCTCCTTTCTACACTTCCCTGAACATACATGACAAGGTACTGCACAATTTCTTGATGGATTCGGGGGCTTTTCACAACCTTATGCCCAAAACTATCATGAAAGAGTTGGGACTAGAAGTCACCCAAGCTTATCATGACCTCTATTCCTTTGACTCCAAAAAGGTTCAGTGTCTAGGAGTCATCAAAGACCTGGTCGTGACCTTATTTCAGCTGCCCATGAAAAGTGTGGTCATGGATATTGTAGTGGCCAATGCCCCCCCCAAGTTCGGTATGCTGTTATCAAGATCTTGGATAAAAAGACTGGGGGGAACCTTGCAAATGGACCTCACATACACTATTATCCCAGTGTTTGGAGGAGAGCATAGAAGGCTATACAGAGAATCCCAACTGGCCTATATAAACAGTGATGAAGCCAACCCTACCAATCATCCCATCTTTTCCTTGGAAACTGATTTAGGTTCTAGTTTACTACAACTCACCCATGCCCCCGAGCCTCCTCTCAAACTCAGAAAGAAGCCCACCATTTTCCCTAAACTTCCTCCCTCCATCACCCCCGTCTAGAAAATGTTCTTTGATGGAGCCTCTTCCAGGGAAGGCGCTGGAGCTGGGGTGGTTTTTGTGTCACCTTCTCAGGAAACCATATCTATTTCATACAAATTAGAATTTGAAGCTACCAACAATGTGGCAGAGTATGAAGCCCTTGTCTTGGGTTTAAGAGCTACAAGGGAAATGGGAATTCAGGAGGTAGCAATGTTCGGAGATGCAGAGTTGGTGGTCCAACAGATCAGAAACACCTATCAGGCTAAGAATCCTGGACTTAGGAGTTACAAAAATGAGGTATGGGACCTAATTGACAGTTTCTTCTCAACATTTAACATTTCTTTCATCCCAAGGGAGGAGAACACAATGGCAGATTCCTTGGCTACATCAACAAGTAATTTCAAAGTACCCTTGCAGCCTTAATTCAGATATGATGTGGAAGTAAAATATAGGCCCTCCATACCTGACAACGTCAAGCATTGGAAGGTATTCGAGGATGATATTGAGATCAAGAATTTCTTGGAGACTGTCGAAGAATTTTAGAGATGCATATCGACTGAGACTCTGTCTCTGAAGAAAAGCTTGATGGAGGTAATTTTCTGAATAAGGTTGCAGAGCGTAACATTGTGCAGCTACCCAACAATCATATTCCAAGGGGATTGGTTCCTTTGGAAAGGATTTTTGATGAAAATGATGTGTCATTAAAAGGAGAGACCTCGGAGGATGAAACTGGTACTATTAAGTGCAACATTGGGACTGAGAGTGAGCCCAAGTTTGTCAAATTTTCAAAAAGTCTAACAGAGGAGCAATGGTACGAATACATTGGACTTTTGAGGGAATTTGCCGATGTTTTCTCCTAGACCTATGAAGACCTCAAAACCTATGACACCTCTGTCATCGAGCATAAAATCCCATTAAAAGAGGAGGCAAGGCCATTTAGGCAGAAGATGAGACAGATCAATCCTATGTTGCTGCCTATCATGGAGAGGGAAGTGAAGAAGTTGCTTCAATCTCAGATCATTGTACCACTGAGATATTCAGAGTGGGTGGCCAACTTGGTGCCGGTAAGAAAAAAGAATGGAGAGATCCGACTCTGTGTAGACTTCAGAAACATGAACAGGAGCTCACGAAAGGATAACTACCCCTTACCAAATATGGAACATATACTGCAGAGGGTAACAAGAGCTTCCAGGATATCCATGATTGATGTTTTCTCTGGTTACAATCAGGTCTCAGTTCTACCTGAGGACAGGGAAAATATGACATTTACCACTCCATGGGGCACATTCATGTATGCCAAGATGCCATTTGGACTAATGAATGTAGGGGAGACGTTCCAGCGTGCCATGGACATAGATTTCGTTGGGGAAAAGGATAAATTTGTGGTCATTTATCTGGATGACATCACAGTGTTTTCAAAATCTGATAAAGAACACCGTCACCATCTCAGGAAAGTTTTCCTGAAATGCAAAAAGTTTGGCATTTCATTAAACCCCAAGAAATATTTATTTGCCATGCAGGAGGGGAGGTTACTGGGCCACATAGTATCAGCGGAAGGAGTCAGGATTGACCCTAGCAGAGTTGAGGCAATACAAGCCTTGTTAGTCCCAAGGTCCAAGAAGGAGGTCCAATCCTTCCTTGGTAAGATTAATTTTCTGAGGCGGTTTGTGCCTAACTTTGCAGAGGAGGTAAAACTTATAACAACCATGTTAAGGAAAGGAAATGAAGTGAGATGGACCCCTCAATCGCGAAATTCCTTTGAGAAAATCAAGAAGGCCCTGACTGAAGCTCCTGTGCTTATCAGTCCCGACTACTCGAAGGATTTCCTTATTTTCTCCTTTGCCTCACCTGACACAGTGGTTGTTGTTCTATTATAGACAAACGACATTGGGATGGAGCATCCTATTACTTATTTCAGCCGAGCATTGAGGGATGACGAAGTCAGGTATGACACTATGGAGAAGCAGGCCTATGCTCTAGTAAAATCTCTCAAAGCTTTTAGAACCTACGTCCTGCAGTCAAAAATCATCGCCTATGTCCCCTCGACTGATGTTAAAGACATTCTTATTCAGCTTGACATAGATGGGAGAAGGAGTAAATGGATAGTCAAACTTCTGGAATTCGACCTGGAAATAAGGCCTACCAAATTAATCAAAGGTCAAGGTTTAGCCAAGTTGTTGGCTGAAGCCAATTGCCAAGATTTGGGGATAAATTTCATCAACGAATGCTCAGGAATCCCACAAAGTCGGATGTCTGAAATGAACCCTTGAAGAGAGCCCCCATTAGCTTGATGTCCTTCGTATAAGGATGTCATATACTTTCTGCAAGAGTTGCGGCCTCCAGACGGCCTGCAAAGGAACAAAGCAAGAGATTTGAATCTTAAGGCAGTTGGATACTACCTTATCGATCAAATTTTATATTAGAAAGACCCCTTGGGGGTGTTTTTAAAATGCATGAGTCCACAAGAGGCCGAAATGATCGTGGCTGAATTTCATAGCGGCCTATGTGGAGGGCACCATTTCTGGAAAGCCACAACCCACAAAATCCTCAGGGTTGGATACTACTGGCCTACCGTGTTCACTAACATCTGCAAAAGAGTCAGAGCCTGCATCAAATGTCAAAAATTTGCAGGAAAGCATCAGCCCAAGTCTCTGCCGTTAAATCTGGTGGTGGTTTTAGGACCTTTCCAGTAGTGGGGCCTAGATTTCATTGGAGAAATTCACCCTGCTTCTAGTGGACAACACAGGTGGATCCCGACTACTACATATTTCTTTACCAAGTGGATCGAAGCTATCCCTACCAGGAGTGCTTCCCACAAGGTAATCATTGGATTCCTGGAGGACCTTATCACAATATTCGACTACCCGAGTAAAATTGTCACGGATAACGCAACCTCTTTCGGGTCTGAGCCGTTGGCCAAATTCTGCGAACAATTCAGAATCAAGCTGATTCACTCCACCCCATATTATCCACAGGGCAATGGTTTAGCAGAATCCTCCAAAAAAATCCTGATAAGGATCATCAAAAGGCTATTGGAAGACAACAAGGAGGCCTGAAATTCCAGATTAAAATTTTCTCTATGGGCCGATCGAGTGACCACAAAGAGATCTATCGATGTCTCTCCTTTTCAATTAGTCTATGGGGCGGAGGCTATTTTCCCTTCTCATTTAGCCATTCCCGTAGAAAAATTCCTCTAGGAACATCAGGAGGAGCCTGATGACATGATCAGAAGGATCCATCAGCTAGTGGAGGTCCAGGAGGCTAAGGAGCAGACAGTGGACAAAATTCAGGACCATCAGCAAAAGATCAAGCGGGTTTTCAATAAGAAGGCCAAGAAGGAGTGGTTCTAGATGGGAGACCTAGTGCTGAAATGGGATGCTCCTAAGAAAGATAAGGGAAAACACAACAAATTTGAAGCTCTGTGGATCAAGCCTTTCAGAATCTCTGAGAATTTCTCAAATAACATGTACAAGTTGCAAGGTTTGGAACGTAAAGAATTTTTCAGCAGCCCAGTGAATGGGTGATTTTTTGAAGAAATGTTTTGTTTGAGTCTCAGATGGCTCCTTTGTCTATAAATATTATCCTTTTGTTTCTTTGTTCGCTTTCGTTTTTTATTTTTTGGCTTAATAATGAATCCATAGACCAACAGCAAGGCACTGGAACTGCAAATGAGTTCTTAGAGCATCACGGGGACGACTCTATCCCCCATGGAGCCTTATGTTAGCAACAATTGTGGTATTGGGGCACAAAGGTACACATGTCTGCAAGATTTCACAATAAGTGCCCAAGCACAACACACAAAAGAAATCCGTTTCGGACCCAGGTCAAGTGAGCGAGCACTCCAATTTCAACGTTTAGGATGCATCCAAGGAATCATATCATCGGTGCATGGGAAATCGTGATTAGAAAAGTTGTGCCAGGGTTAGTGCATTAGATAGCACCCATAGCATGTTCAGGAATGGATGACATCCACTCATCCCAAAGGGCACGTGTCACGAGATCTGGTCACGTCGGCTTTTCGGTAGTCATGAGTGCAAAGGGTGAAGGTTTTATGTGTTTGAACATCGTGAAACCCCAAACCCCGACAGCGGAAAAAGCGTCGGAATTGGGGCCCACGACATCACGAAGCATTTTCAGCCATCCATCTAAAGGGAACACCTGGCAGCAAATTGATCCATCTCGGCATTTCTCCCATCGTGACTCCAAGATGCGAAGAGCATCTCCGTTATATTCCGATGCGTGAGGTGCCAAGAGAGTCCCGGACCCGGGCCCACGGTATCATCGGGAGATTTAAGAGCCATTAGATCTAGAGGGACGCGTGGTGCCAGATTAAGTTGTCTCGGCATATTGCTCATCGCGATTTCGATCATCAAGAATCAACCCCTTCATATTCGCGAACGCCGAAAGAACCTTGGGAGTAGGCATGTGGTCACAATCTGTGGTCACTTGGAGGAAGAAAGGAGCTGTGTAAAAAAGACCAAGGCACCGAGTTCAGTTACAGAGGGGATCATTGTGATCTCCAAGTTCCATCGGATCTGATCTCCATACTATCTCTCGCCTGAAGTAAATGACGGCAAGAGCGGGTGGTTGAAGCCTCCTTTCATTCATTAAGTGAGGGGATGGAGGGTCTGGCAAGCCGTCTGCCCAAAGAGGTCCTGTGTATCGATTTCCTCAAAGACACCATGCTGAATTCCTCAACTCGACAGAGAAGTCTGCGCATGCTAGCCCAACACTTAATAGCTTAGCTACCCTCCTTGCAAGAGCCATGTGTAGTTAATATGGTGCTTAAAGAAAGATATCAGTACGATTTTGACTGAAGGGACATCTGACACAACACGCGCCACCCAAGCGGCACGTCCGCTTCCACCAGGACCTTCTTTTTCCCAGGCCCGAAGAGCTAAATTGCTTCTTCAAATCCCTTATCGGGACCCTTCTACACCCACAGGATATTCTTTAGGATCTCTCAGCTGCCTTATCAGGAATCGAACTTCGCGTGATTGCGAGTCCTGCACTCGGGTCTCACAATCCCCGAATCCCGATATAATGCTCACCCACGTATTTCTTGACTCTATCAGGAATATCACCCTGTCGGGAAATCGGTACATACAAGGTCACAAATTTCTCACCTCGTGAATCCTCGATTCCCGATCGGTGAAGGCACTCTCGCTACAGCTTTAGCTCCTCTGGCTACTCTTTCGCATGCGACCGCTATCCACGAGACCACGGTCCTCTCCCCGTTCGGACTTTCGAAATTCGTGAAGTAACAATGCGTGGAACTTACGCTCGTAAGATCTCCGATCCCCGACCTCCGATGCCACCTGGCATCGATTCACAACAAGGCTTGGCCTTCCGACACATGTCCTCCACTATAGGCCCTTTAACCTGTCGGGAATTCGCACATCGGAAGATCGCGATTCCCGTTATCAATGAACAGAGGACTTGCAATTCCCTGAACTTCGATATGTTGACACCTGTTCTCCACTCGACACAGTGAATCTGTAGTTATCGCGCTTCAGAGGTTCAATACTTCTCCTGTAGTGATTCTCATGACACCGAGAATCCCGAAAATTCGATCCCCGATGCACGTGAGGACTAGCCCTTCCACGTCACCACTTCCTCCCGCACTATCGGGTATCGCGAAATCACGATTTCAAATGTAGCGATTCCTTTGTAGGTGGAAACTTTGAATGCCAAACCCCGACTCTCTGTATTATTGACACGTGTCCAGTCCGGGATCTATGGCTATAATCCTTTCGAAAAGTCGCGAGTCGCGATTTCTCCCTATGAGAGTTCTATGTCCCTAGGGACTCCGATTCCCTGATGAGCCGAATCCCGATGAGCTCTGGCTCCTTCCCCGCACGCTAAGGATTAAACCATGTGCATCTTCCACTAGATCTGATAGTTTTCGGGACTTCGCCAATCTTCCCTGCAAATCCTGACCGTCGATTTCTCCTCCTTGGGGATTTCTGGAGAGGACTCAATGTCTTTTCTTAGAACTTGTCCTCCAACGCCTATGCTTGCAACTCCTACTCGAACCTTCTTTGGCACAATTGTCCTGTGCTATCCTGTAAGGATTATCATGAAGGTGCTACACCTCTCGAGATTTTCCACTCTGATCCTTCAGAGGAACCTGCGCGCACCCCTTGCGCTTGATACTCAACCACCTCAAGTGTTGAATACTTCAGACTCTGTGCAACTCCTGCAGCAGTAGTCTTTGATATTCCTTTGCTTAGAGTTACAACTGAGACTTATCTCCTAGCCTGTGCACTCTTTGCATGGCTTCAGCCACCTAAATCCACTCCTTCCTCTTCTGGGTAAATAAGAACAAAAGATAAACTACTGAGCCTTCATCGACGCACTCCCTGTGGATGAATTCAAATGCACACCTTGCAGGAATCTCCTGGTTCAGATAGAGAAACAACTAAAACTTATTTCTCCCCTCTCAAAATTCAGTTTGAAACCTGAAATCACATGCACAGCATATACAAAGCAAATGCATAACCAGAAAAACAAACATTCATGAGCACATAAATCACATACACAGAGAAACAACACCAGTCATGAATTTTGAATCAGAAATGTCTTCTATTAATTCAAAACGTCTGTACATGGGTGTTCTTCAAAGTTTCCTATGCTTGATCTTCTCTTCTGAAGGCTGGCTTATAACTAATGTTACAATGGTACAATGAGGGTGTCTATATCCGTTTTCCCTCCTTCCATCTAAAACTGTCTAATCTGGAAATAAAATCCTATCTACCAGCATTAAATCTATTCGATGCCTCCTATCTATTTCAGACAAGAGCGTATGGCTTGAGGTATGATACAAAACAAAAGGCACTCCTTCATAAAGGATTCATTAAAGACTTGCGCTACAATCCCAAAGAACTTTTTTTTTTAAATTTGGGTTTGTTTATCCAGCTGAACTTTTGCTTGATGTGTTGGCTCGCTTGCTGAGTTGGCGATGCTCCTGCATCATACTCCTCAGCTTGAAAGATTTCATGGGCTCCTGTCCATGAGATCCTGCACAGTCTGTCCATTCTTTTGAATGACTTCTTCTGTCTCCTAGATGACATCTTCCACTGGGTGATTCTTCCATTTCACCAGATACTCGAAGTATTTCTTTTGCCTGGTCATTTTGCTTACCCTCTTGTCAAGTATATTCTCCATCTGTGGCTTTTCTGCAATTGGAATCTACTTCTGCCACTAGATTTCTAGTTTTTCATCACTCCCAGCTCCTGCTTCCTCAGCCTTATATGGATATAAGTCTGAAACATTGAATGTCGGAGATATTCCAATGTCATCCGACAACTCAATTTCATAAGCATTTTCTCCCAACTTCTTTAGGACTCTGCATGGCCCAATTTTCCTCATTTTCATCTTGTTGTATGTTCCCCTTGGGAACCTGTCCTTCCTCAGATGTGCCAGAACTAGATCCCCAACTTCAAACTGAAGTTTTCTCTGATGCTGATCCGCTCTGTGCTTGTATTCTTGGTTTGACTCCAGCAATCGCTGCTTCATTCTGCTGTGAAGTTCTTCCATCGCCTCTACGAATTCTTCAGCGCTTGCACTCTTTGTCATTATCTACTCTGAATCCCTCAGTTCAGATACTCCTCTTGGCTGTCTTCCATATACAATCTCAAATGGATTTTTACCTGTGCTTCTGTTCACTGAATCATTGTACGCAAACTCTACCTGTGGCAACACATTGTCCCAACTACTGTGGTGCTCTGTCACCAGGCTTCTGAGTAAATCTCCCAGACTCCTATTTACAACCTCTGTTTGCCCATCTATATGAGGATGATAGGCTGAACTAAACATTAAGTTAGTCCCCATATTCTTCCAGAGTGTCCTCCAGAAATGTCCAATGAACTTCGTATCCCTGTTTGATACTATGATTCTGGGTAAACCATGAAGTCTAATGATCTCCTTGAAGAACAAATTTGCGATATGAGTCACATCACTGGTCTTCTGGCATGTAATAAAATGTGCCATTTTAGAAAATCTGTCAACCACCACAAAGATCCAATCATTTCCTCTTTGCATCCTCGGTAATCCCAATACGAAATCCATGCTGATTTCATCCCACAGCCTCTCAAGTATGGGTAATGATTGATAGAATCTCGCATTCTGCTTCCTTCCCTTTGAATGCTGGCAAATTCTGCACCTGTCAACAAACTTCTTGACATCTTTTCGCATCTTCGGCCAGAAGTATGCTTCGCTCATCTTTGCAAATGTTTTGTCGTGGCCAAAATGCCCTGCTAATCCACCATTGTGCTTCTCTTTTAGCATATTCTCCCTCATGGAGAAATTCGGAATGCATAACTGATTTCCTCTGAACAACAATCCATTTTTGATCATGTAATCTATCCATGGGATTCTATCTCTAAGAACTAGATTCTCAGTTGCCTCATATGCCTTTGCAAAATCTGCATCACCTGCATACATGTCCTTAAGATTTTCAAAACCCAATGTCTTGACTCGGAACTCCTGCAGTAACAAACACTTCCTGCTCAAAGCATCAGCCACTTTGTTAACAGTCCCTGAAATGTGTTTAATTACAAATGTAAAATTCTGCATATACTCTACCCATTTAGCATGTTTCTGATTCAACTTCTCCTATT
>JASDQU010107754.1:11268-22285 GCA_032191745.1 Picea mariana
GTAACTTTTACATCGACCGCAGAGCCCGTGTCACATGGAGGTGTTTGGTGTTTTGCAATTGTTTATGTTGGTGAGCATGTTGGGCGGTCAATCGAACCCCTAGTCAAACCGACGTTCAGTTGTCGGTGTGAAAAGTGAAAAAATAATGAACACCCACACCCACACCCTCTTTCGTCCTGCGTGGATCACCGTGCGCCTCCCATCTCTTTTTTTTTTAACTAACATTTATTGTCAAGAATATTTTGTAGTTTGAACATATGTCTTCCCCTTTTTAATTTTATGTTTAATTAAATTGTAATCTAAGGAGGATGTCTCTTTGCTAATAAGAAGGGTTGCCCTTCCCCCTCTCATAAAACACATAAAGGTACAAACATTCTTAATTATCCAAATATTTTTTAATATGGGTTGGTGTGTCGGGGTCTTTTACGAGGTGAAAACGGATATCTTCCAAGTAAAAAAATTAAGACGAGAACATTAGTTTATAGTTAATTTTTGAAACTCAAAATATCGTTGGCCATTATAATTATAATTTTTTAAAAGATTCAAACATTACATCTTTCCACGTAAAAACAGAATCTTTAACCCCAATACAAATATGATCCCCCTAAATATGCGGATTAAGATCAACTTCGATAAGAAAGCTTAGTTAAATTACAAACATGTTTAAGTTATGAATAGTAGCTCACTACATACTTAGTGTTGTTTAACTATTAAAACATATTATCAAATTAATGTTATATTTATGTTTTTATAAAATTTAAATATGAGATTTATAATAACAATAATTTATAATGACAATAAAATCATTAATTAGAGGAAGTTGAAATATTACAAAGTAAATTTATATTAACTTCACCTCTATAAGCATTCTGAGGGATTAGAGATATGTTGATATATAAATCTCTCTATGCTAACTAGTTAGAGCAAGAAACGATTGTATTAAACTTGTTATGGGAATAGGGTCTTTGTCACAAGGAGGAGGCCCCCATCCCCTCTTGTGGGCTTGGGATTGGCTAAAATGGGCCCCCATCCATCATTTTCCTACATGGGCTCTTGAGGACACACTAGTTCATATATGGCTAGAGGAACAATCGAGAATTTATTGAACAAAGGAACCTCTAGGGTTATAATATGAGGACAACTCCTTCGCTTTTCCTGGTGTTCTCTCATTTCTCAAACCATCCTATGTTGTGTATGACGACCAACTAAAGCTTTGGAATGTGTAGAGTAGGAAAGTTCCCTTCAAGAGGGATTCTAGTCATGGTACACGACACACTAGTCCAATGGTCCATCAACTCATACATATGTGCCACTTCCATTTCCATCTTCTCTGTATGCACTTGAATCTATGGATATAGATGGACACATATTAGAGAGATATTGTGCGAGGTAAAATCTGTGTTGTGTTTTTCATTTATGAAAACACATTCATTTATTATTTTCCAAAGATGAAATAAAATGTATATTCTAATCCATTTCAATGATATGTGAAATTGCATGGCCCATGGGAGAGAATATCCTAAAGGGTAGGGTTCCTAATGATATTGGATGGAAGGAACTAACAAGAAAACTTAAACTCATATTCCCAAATGGACTTGGTTTGTTTGCAATAGGAAAAAAAATGATCTAGATATTCATTTTTTCCATAAAATAGACACTTGGGTTGGGGTATCCTTAAGTATTTCAAGCGGTAGTCAATAGTTAGGTCTCCATTGAGAAAAGACCAAGATAAGCATGATTTTTTTAAGGTCAATGTACATCTTGCAGATGGACTTTAACCCTGATTTTAATTGGATTATTATATTATTTTTCATCTATCTCGTTGCTTTCATAGTGGAAAAAATTAGAGGAATCAACTTGTAAGATCATTTTAATTGCAGGTCCCAGTTTGGAAAATTGGGGTTTGAAATCTTTTGGAGCCGTTTAGAGGCATCAAATGATATTTTTTGGGGTCAAAAATTTCTACGTATGTCTTGGTGCTATTATACTCATCCATTGATGCTATTCTACGCATTGAGACCTTTCCAATGGTGCAAAAATAGCGTCAATTGGAGTTCATATGCAAAAGTTGTTCCTCCTGCAAGTTGAACTATCGTGTTGACCACCATGGTACGAGTGGACGCCATGTCAACCCCCATTACTCTTGCATATGGGGCTAGCCACATGTGAACTATCAAGAAGATTCTAGAAGGTCCAAAATTTTATCACAATTGAGGGTTGAGGAAGTCAAAACCCTACCCCTAGATGGCTATCAGGCGATGTTAAATACGAGGTTGCTAGGAGGAGGAGGGGTTCCATTCTTTAGCATTATATTTGTTCCATAGTTGAGCAGAGCACCTAGGAGTGGTATTTTGACAACATAACAGAGGAGGAGAGATCCTGTAGCAGGCATATAGGCCACAATGTCAAAGGCAACACCATATAGAGTGCCTCTTTCTTTGTTCTTTCATTTGAAGAAAAAAGAGCAAAGTGACCTCACCTTCTAGCTGAGTTTTCTCTCGTATTGGGTTTCCCAAGTTATATCTTATGTTTATTTGTGGATGGTGTGTGAGTATTTATTTTCATTCTCTATTTTTCGCATTTCATCTATTTGATACATTTTAAGCAGAAAACTGGTAATTAAAGAATATAAGATTTAAAGAAAATTAACCTTCACAGTAAAGATTTCAATATTTTATTACTTCTGTTGTGATGAACTGTCCAATGGAATATCCATGACAGTTTACAGATCAAGCCCATACATCCATGTCTTTTATTTTGACTCAGTTCTCCATACTTTATTGAGTTTGTCATTCATCCTTGACGTAGATGATAACCATTGGTATCCATCGACCAACTTATACTTTTTAAACCTTTCCTTTTATTCCACCACCAATCAAGCCACCAAGCTTGCAATCATAGTAGTCCCAACTTCAAAAAAAGGTTATCTAGAATTATACTATACACTTTCTCTACAATAATTATATCCAGTGTGATAAGCTTGAACTCTATCTTCATGATTTTCCAATTCTTTTGATCTCTACTTTGATTGTCACACAAATCTCTAAGGAAATAAATGCCTTTCCTAAAAATCCTCTTAGCCAAGAACCAAAAAGTCTTTGCTAAGGGATTTGTTTCCTACAACAATACTTGTAACCACTATAAAAAGTTATCATTGAAATAAATTTCCGCCCTTCTAGGGTCACTCTTGTAGACTAGTTTATGCTTGATAGCCTCCCAAGACGGTCAAATGCTCTTTGCCACAAATGCCCCCTTCACATTAATAGAGGCCGGTGTAATTAGGACAATTTGTAGATGTAAATTACTCCATACCTTGAGACCGTGAGGTGCTCTCAAGATGTTATAGTAAGCTTCTTAACCTTCAATGACTCTAATGATCTATTTACACAAACTACCAAAACCTCAGATCCAGTTGTCAGAATCATCATTCCTCCTTTATCTATAAGTATATAGAACAAACCCCAATTTACTTTATAAAAATATTTAATACCTTTCTTATTAGTCCCTGCCCTTTGGGATGAGGGACTTATAGTAATCAATTTTGCATTTAAGTATTATTTTGGTACAAAAACCAAGGGCATTTCCTTGTTTTAAGGCAAAGTTTTGAAAAAACATACCATTAAACTTCAAAATTCATAACATTTATCCTAAGTTTTGAATCAGAGGTCTTGTTTGGCCTCTTCCCGAGGTGGAAGCAGAGAATTCCTTAGCTTTAAAGCCCTAGAAAGCACCAGATTCAATGAGTTATTTTTTCAAGCGAAGTAATGCTAGAACTAAGTCTAGCACTACTTCTATCACATTAAATGCTATGCCATTTTGTGATAGTTTAACCAAAGTTTTCACAAACTGGATAACAATTGACACATATTCCCTACACCTGTTTTGTTTCATGCATAGTGATGCAAGTTGTCCCCCATCTATCACACCTGATATGCAAGCTGTCAGGGAGACCTTCTTTCTTCAGGATGGGCATGGTTCTACTCCGTCCTGTGTGAATTGCTTCTATATCCTGGTCGCTTCTATCTTTTATTTCTTTAGGATGGGCATGGTTCTATTTCGTCTACTGTGAATTGTGGCTCGCGCACGATGCTCTCCCTAGACCCTGCAATGAACAATATATATATATATATATATATATATATATATATATATATATATATATGAATTAACCCTACAATGAACAATGGACTTAATTCTTTTGGAGGACTTATGAGAACGAGCCTTTAGTTGTCTATTAGATTAGTAGCTTCAATTTTAAAGTTAAATTTCTTACACGGGAAAAACAAATTACATAGTACTTACCTCGTTTTCCTTTTTTCATTTCTTGCAGGCATATCGTAGACAATATGAAATTACCAAATCTGAATTGTTCCAAAACACATAATTTCTATAGTCAATTATTGTAAGCAATTTTCATGCTATTGCCTAGCCTTGTCTCAGTGAAAGGATTTGATCCTAGTCTTTAACCCTATGATATTTCCCAATGGTATTCAGGCTTACCTTCCAATTCAAAATTCAAAGAAAATAAATGATTTATTTAATTCCCTCAAAATCAAAATCTTAGGTAAGGGAATGACCAAAAATTCCCCACCACTTCTTTCAATGCCTTACCCACTAAGAATGAACATAATGAATGAGGCGAATCTCTTTCTAAGGGGAATAGACTGATACTTCCACAACCAAACTACTTCTATCGTAACAATTAACTACAATAAATCTCTCAAATAAATCTCCTTTTGACCTTTAGCTAGAGTGCACAAAACTTATTCTATATTCATGAGGATTAGTTACAACCTACAACAACGTCATTTAGTCTTTACGATACATTGCCTGAATAGATAAATCACATATATCTTTTCTTTTCTTTGCAGATGAACTACATAATCAGATGTTCCATGTGGGGCACTACCTAGCCTTCTTAGATCCTTACACTTACAAGAGTTGGTTGCAGACATATTCAATCTGTCCTGATGTGAGTGCAAAGGCATCGCTCTCTATGCACAAAGGCCTTGACATAGTATTTCCCTCTTCTCGGGATTATCTACATTATTAGAGGAAATTACATATACAAGCACGGGGAGCATAATTCTGTATTGGAATATGTAGAATCCCTCCTACCCCTAAGGATAAAGGTTTTCTTTGCATAGAGAGAGTGGATGACAAAGGAAATCCCTTTTGCTTAACATAGTTCCATTTACTCATGAACCCATCTTCCCACTCACCTCATCCATGTGAGGCCCAAGAAGGTGGCATTACTAAAATCATCATTAATTTTTGGTATGGTTTCTAGCTCGCTTTGTGATAGTTGTGCCCAAATTCTCAAAGTGCAATTTTTTTTTATTTATTTTTTCTAATTCAATTCTTCCGCCTATGCTCAGGACCTGTTTGAGCTATTTGATCACTCTCTTTCACCTGCAGAAGTTGTTCTATATTCTTCTTTCACAACCCACATATCTCTGATATCTCCTGCATTCCCAAACTGCCATCTTCTTGGCTTATTCTAAGAGCATTTGTTGTCTAATTTAATTTTTCTTGTGTCTGGAGCTCAATTCAGTGGGGAGAGCACACACATATATGGCCAACTGAATGACCATGATTGGTTTGGTTGAATTATGGATAATATGCATAATATCATGCCTTCACACCAGCCACCCCTTCCCAGCGAGAACCCTGCATGTGAGAAAATCGTCGTATGAAATATAAGGATAATGAAATGCGTGGAAGGTGATTTCACAGATGTAGTATTAATTTGGCACAAAAACCAAGGAAATTTCCTTGTTCAATTAGATTTTGCATAATATTTAATTTCCTTGTTTAATTTGGCACAAAGTATAGCTGTATAATATAATCTGGACATACAATGGAAAACAACAATATGAAGTCGAGCATGTGGAAAGAAAAACACGACAATGACTATCGAACCCATGGAATAATAACTAAAATATAATATATATATTTTTTTCTAAAAATAAGATTGAAAATGTTTTTTTTTCCATACATATCCAAATAATATAAAATTTATTTTGCATTTTGCCTTTCTTTTCAAGGTAAGGTTATATAAGATAAAACCAAGAAAGGAACTGACATTTAATTGTTTTATTCTTTCTTCAAAACTTTAAAATAATACAACATTTATTTTTTATTTTGCATTTCTTTTCAACCTAAAGTTATATAAGATAAAACCAAGAATGGAACTAACATTTAATTGTTTTATTCTTTCTTCAAAACTTTGCAAAGTCTTTTAAAGCTTCCCTATATATTTTGATTTTTTTAAATTACCTTTTAAATAACATATTTATATAACATTCTTACATGCACATATGATCATAATACTTTAAATATATAACGTAAGAGCTAACTACTTCAATTACACTAATTTCTTCACCTTTTTAAAATTAAAAATTATAATTTTTATTTGCATTTTTTAAAATAAAATATTAAAATATACACCTTTATAAAATTAAAAATTATAATATTATAATTTTTATTTGTACTTTTTAAAATAAAATATTAAAATATATTATTTTAATGTAATCAACTTATACACAAGTGAAAATGAGAGATAAGTGAGAGCATGTGTATCACAGAGAAAAGCTTGATAATTAAGGTGGCCAAATTGGTTGTCTCTAGTATTTTCTAGCTCTCTAATTAGTTTTGTTAACATCGATTTAAAGATCAAATCAAATTCCTTTTCAATTCTATATGTCTAAAAGACTATTGAATGACCTACAATTTGTCTTGGACTTTGATATTTGTTCATTTAATTGTCACGGTGATTATCATCTTTTTGTTTAATAGAAACAGAGTAAAATTTATATTAGAAAATTTTTGAGTAAACACAGGAGGAGTACAAAATCTGTGCTACAGGAGTTGTAGAAAACAAAATTCACTCCCCTGTATGCTCCTAGAAGGAAGTGGTGAGCAAGGGCAATGTTTTCTAGTATGCTAAATCCTATTTGAGCTTCTACAGGTAAAATCATGCAAAAAGATCCTAATAAAAGCACAATGAAACACTGCATACACTTAAAATTTGTTTTGGTCCGGTGCAGAAGAGTCTTCTTCAGTTGGAGGCCACAAATTTAGATCTAGTCGTGGTCGAGGTCTTGGCGAGGAATCTCCATCGGAGATGGCTGTAGTCGGGGAGGCTAAAGGCGACACAAGCCCAACCACAAATTGAAGAGCTTCTATTTGTTGCCTTAACACTTCACATTCATCCTTGTTCCTTTGTTGTTCTCCTCGATGCTGAATGGTAATTTTATTTATGGATAGAACTTGGGCTGAGAGAGCTCTTAGTTGAAATCGCAGGTTTTGCAGTGTGCTCACCAACTCATCGTGCTCTTCCACTGAAACCACGTGTTGATTGCCAGGGCTCCTTCTCATTTTGCCAAATTTCCTTGCGTTGTCCATTTGAATTATGCAAGAGTCTATATCTGTGCTCAAGGGAGGAGTGAGATCTGCTCTGCTCTATGAAGTATGGAGTATGCCTACGAGATGAGCCACACCTCCTCTGATATGCTCCATCACCCTTGCTAGATTCAACGAACAGATCCGATTTCCCGATTTTTGACAAGAACTGAAGCCATACCCGCTGCTGATATTGGTAATGTTTTCATTACCTGAAATCAATGCATAGCACGCCCAAGGCGTCATGCTGTATAAGTTCCTCCCACTCCAGGCCTTGATTCTACATGCAGGAGAAGTCGTACGGACGTTGAAATGACCTCCCAAGTTGGGGGATATGGTTAAAAAGAGCGGGGTGACACACACTGGCGTGAGGGGGGAGGTGTTTAGGTGTCAAGAGGTGAGGTGAGGCAACTTGTGGCAACTGCCAAGTGTGTCAGGTGTTGGGGGTAGTGGGGAGGCGTTATGACGGGCCGAGTTCACGACCCAGGCTAGGAAATTCCAAGTGTCGCGCTGAGTGGGCAGGTGTGCTGGCAGCCATGCGGCAAGAGCCTGACGGAAGTGTGTCGTGGTCATGGGATGGATTTTTAATGTGTGAGGCCATTGACTACTAACAAGCCTTGCTCCAGGGCAATGACCAGATTTGCTTGGGTGTCGGCCATTTGATTGTTTCTTCGGAGCACATGGAAGAGGGAAATATTGGAGAAGTGATTGATAGTTGCCGAAATTCGTTGGAGTATGGCCTTTAAGTGAATATTCGGGGGGTGGGATCCTTTGCGTGCATGGTTTATAATTATCTTAGAGTCACCGATCACTGAGAGGGAGTGGATGCTCGGGCTTGTAGCGAGAAGAAGGCCTTGGTACAGGGCATAAGCTTCGACTAAGTTATTGGTTGTTATTCCAAGGCTTCAATGGAAGGAGAGTGCTTGATTTCCTTGTGGGCAAATGGTGACCCCTCCCACTCTTGCCACCCTGACACGGTGACTACCATCTCGCAAATATATGGGACGTGGTTTTCAATGACATTCTCTCTCAATGATTCTGACAAACAAATTCAAACAAAATCATTCAAGCTTTCAACAATGACACCCTTGCCTTAAAGACAAATACTTGTTACTTTACAACTCGTTTTATTTACTTTAAAAACTTTCTAAGATATTTTCCCACCACAAATAAATTCTAAATAAACAAAACTAATAAAAAAAATAATATACATACATGAACCCCAAAACTTTGTTCAAGATATAAAACTTAACTTAAAAACACAGATGCTTTACAATCCATTTTTAAATATTCATGAGTGCACCTCCCAACAATTTTGAAAGAAGCATGGAGCGCAGGAAAAGACAAAGGGAATTGCCCAACTTAAACACCTATCCCAGAATATCAGCGAATTATTATAACAAACAATAATAATAAAAAAAACATTACTTGTTTGTCTTTATGAAATTCAGAGCCTTAAATATTTGTTATCTGAAATGTAGCACTAAACACAACTGACTTTGAATACCATGACATAATCATAGTAAAGGACCCCATCTTGAAAAAATAAAGAACAATTCTTTAAAATTAATGGTAATATTAATTGAATATATGAGATGATCATTACATTTTAAGGTAGACAAAGACGAAACCTTTTCACTTCGAAATTTATATAATATATGTGAGATATTAATAAATAAAGTGTACACGTGAAACCCACTTCATTTTAATTAAGATTTAAGCCACCGACTCACGTAAGTCATATTTATTTATTGAAACATGGAATTAATCTTTAACAATATATCACCTCGTGCAAACATTGATATATGTATTAATTTGTATTTTATTGTTCAAAATTATGGTACATTCTTACCATTGACTTATTTTTTAATGAAATAAATATTTTAGTAAAAATTTTCGAGTAATTTTCTTCATTTTGAGGATAGTTTTTATAGGATTCCATATAAGTTTGAGGATTTGTTAATATATAACTTAACACCATTATAATAATATATTTATTAAAAGTTCAACATGTCATTATTGGAATTGAACTTGGGTGAGGAGGATAGCAAGCATTCCTCCTAGGGGTGGTAGGTGCAAGAGGGACTCTTCATGATCCGAGAGGAAATAAGGTTGTTTATTACACCTGGGGGCTCGGAAAGGTCTCAGAAAATTTAGCCAAGGCTTATTCACTCTGGTGTGATCTCTCCATAGCAAACGAAAAAGGTTTTAAGACTACAATATTATTTGGGGATTTAATGTTGATTATCAAAGCAATGGTTGATCTAGCTAGCCCAGGGGGGAACACATTGAACTCAATCATCGTGTGAATCAAACGAATCTTACCACATTTCAAATGGGTCTCATTTTATCACATAAAGAGGTAAATGAATGGAGAAGCAAACCATTGGGAAAACAATGCATCCTCCTTAGGCTCAATTTTTTTGAACCAAAAAGGGGTGTTAATATATAACTTAATCCCCCCCGGATGGGGTGCCAGGTGGAAAGAGTTGGCACGTGGAGGCGCAAAGTGGGAGGCCATTTATGGTGGCTCTCACCTCCAGCGACGACCATTTATGAAGGCCTCACCTCCGTCGGCCACCGGTTATTGATGGAGCCTCTCGTGCGTGAGCAAGGGACGGCCAACCAGAGCATTAAGCTCTCGGCGTTAATGGTGGCAGCCATGGTTTATGTCATAATCCGTTTAACCGGACCTCCCAGAATGAATTTGAAGTTTGTCGAGTAGAGCAAGAACCGCCGCGTCGGAGGCATCCTAGCACTTGCCCTCCCTCTCACCATGCCACGGGCAAGGGGAAGACCCCGCAGAGGAGCCGGCTGGTGTGCAGCGGATGCAAGAAAGAAGAGGCACAAGAAATTTGAAAGAGCTCTGCTCTTGGTCAAGAGAAAACGCCGAGGTGAAGCCATCGCATCAAGTTCGCCCCCTCGAACCTATGTCGAAGAAGACTTGTCCCTAGAGCTCCCACCAGACTTCTCTGAGAGCCGCCTGTTTATCGTCTCGGACAATTGGGACCCTCCGGCGAGCTTTGGACAAGCCGCACCAGCACCCAATTTGAACGAGACCCGCGGCCCCAACGACGCTCCGAGCGTAGAATTCGACACCTGCCCAGTGGAGGAGGAGGTGCCGGAATGCACAGTCGACCCGCAGATGCAGAGGAAGCTACCGAGCCACAAGGAAATAAAGGTTGAAATAAAGGCGCCACCATCCCCACCGTTTCTACATCCAGAGCACCTGAACTTGATCTTTGAAGTGCGCAGCTTGGTGGAGGATCAGATTTTTAGAGCCGTTCGCGTCAGCCAGCGCTTAGACATGCTCTACGCAGCCTACTCTAGGGCCACGCCTTGGCGCCAATGCCCCACTTGTGCACAACCCTACGTCATCCCTGTCAATGGCGGCAAAGCTAAGGACGAATGCGAGGACTCCGACGACTAGGTTCTGTTGTTTCTTATGGTCTCCTACTCCTTTTCTTTTACTGTTTATCAGAGCTATCACTCTTTAGGTACTAGCTTAGTTAGCTTCAGCACAGACTCTCCTATTCTGCTAAGAATGATGGACATGCACCCTGGTTTCCTTCGGGCAGGGTGGCGAAACTTGAGGCTTGATTTTGCATGCTGT
>JASDQU010107754.1:51313-61922 GCA_032191745.1 Picea mariana
TATTGCTTTACTTATGCAAGTCTAAATCCATGAATTTTTGGATGGTCATATTTATCCTTTTTTCAGTTAACTTTTTCTGCTTATGGTCAAATAGTTGGGATGTTGATTGGTGGTGCGAAATAAAAATCACTTATCAAAACATGTATTTTTTCCATAATGGTGGTTAAAACTAGCACAGCCACATAATTAATGTGGCTAATGAACGCAGAAAGACATATTTAATTTATTAAATCTACTTTTAACTGTAAATAAAATCTAATATATCCTTCCACTGCTCTTCTTAAACCATATCGATCGATCACAGATATCAGAGCTCGCTTCAGTATCAATATCGATATGCTATTAAACCATATGCAAATTTTTTTGATGAACGACTCTCCAGAAACGCACGCAGAACGCACGCAAATTAAACCATATGCAAAATTTTCTGATGAACGGTTCTCCAGAAACGCACGCAAAACGCACGCAAAATTTTCACCTGTCTGCTCTCCAGAAACGCACGCACCCAGAACGTGGCATCACAATTCACATAAATGGGATCCGTGGCAATGAAGATGAAGTAGTCTCTGGTAATAATTTAAATGTGGCAAGAAAAAAGTTTTATAGATTTTAATTATTGGTAATCAATTAAACGTGGCAATTATATGGCTGGATAGTAATTTCTTAATATGATTAGGTAAATGTGAAAAAGTAAACATGTTAATGGATGCCTTGATAAATGCAAGAAAGTTATGAACAATAAATCTGACCCATTGATTTTGGAGGACGACTAAGAATATGCCAGCATCTTCAATGCATAGCCATCAGATTAGGGTTTAAGGTTAAATAAAATTAAAAGATCATTAATTGTACCCATTGTCAATAGGCTTTCGGCGTAAACATGTATTTTTTCCATAATGGTGATTAAAAACATGTATTTTTTCCAAAAAAAAATCATACATTCAAAATGGAAGATACTATAAAT
Organism: Picea mariana; assembly: GCA_032191745.1. Lineage (NCBI taxonomy): Eukaryota > Viridiplantae > Streptophyta > Pinopsida > Pinales > Pinaceae > Picea > Picea mariana. The sequence goes on from JASDQU010107754.1 coordinate 52,278, forward strand.
CACTCATTCAAAATAATATTTGTAAATGTAAATGATACCAATTCATCATAATATCTGTAATCTTTTAATGAACAAGAATTTTGATCTATATTTATTTGACGAATCTTGCCCCTACTACATAATAAATAATTCAAATCAGAGAGAATGCTACATAATAAATAATACAAATCACAGAGAATCTTATGAAAAGTAAATAATGTCACCATATCCTGAAGTTCATCTATCAGTTTGCTGGAATTGCGTACTTCAACTTATTTCGATCTAGTTGAAGTAATTGGCAGTATTTTGTGTCAATGACACTAGTTTTCACTGGCATTAATTGTTTGTCCTTTTCTCCTTTGGCAAAATGTACAGCACCTGCATCCGTTGACTGAATTTATGTTCCCTTCTCCTCGTCGAATTTATGTTTCCCTACAGATATAGCTTAAAAAAACTGTGATTTCCCTTTGCCGCATGTAAAGCACGTTGCCTCCTGCTGGCTTTCCTCGGGAACGCAAAGGATGAGCCGAGGCACGGGGAGGAGTAATTACAATAAAGGTGTCGATTGTAGTTGCATTTAAAGAGGTTGTCGGAATGGGTTTCAAAATTTGGGTTAGATAACCACATTATACTATTTGAGTGGGTTAAATCTGGAGCAATCTTCTCTTTTGGGCAAGTTTTCAGGTTGTCTTATTTTAAATTTTTGTGTGAAAAGCTGGTCAAGAATATCAATGATACTGGAGGACTTTTAATTTTATTTGAAATTATGTCAGAAATTGTTGGATTTTCAGTTTGAGTGGTTAATTTTGTATAGTCTAAGTGTTTCATGATCTTTACAAAAAGCTGAATCTATTTTTACATTCAAAAATACAATTTAAATAACAGGAAATTGTAATTTCTTACAAATTTATATTGTCCAATTCCTAAAAAAAACATAAAATAATTAGGCAACTCCAAAATTTTCCCCTAAATTATCCCAACTCCAAAGATCAGCTGATTTACAATTGTTTTCAAGCCCATAATAAGCTTTCCATCCCCCAATAATCCTTTTCTCAATGCTATAATTCCAATTGAGCTTGTGGTGAATATCAATTCCAAGATATTTGTATGAAGACACTTCCTCCAAGTTGTTGTTGTCATATACAAAGGTATCATAAGAGATCTTATTGGATATAATAATCATGACCTTAGTCTTATCAGTATTAACAATCATACCCATATTGGAGCAAAAATCCTTGAGGATTCTTAGTTGGTTTTCAAGATCATGGGGACTCCTTGCCATAAGAACAATATCATCGGCATAAAGAAGAAGATTGATGACTATACCAGTGAGAGTAGTGCTGACACAACCTGTTTTTTCCAAGCATTCTTCTAACTTGTCAATGTATATGCCAAAAAGGGTAGGGGACAAGGGACGACCTTGTTTGACTATGATATTGCAGTTAATCTCTTTCGACCAACCCTCAGTGTTTTTTAACTTAGCAATAACGTTCTCATACATCCTTATTGCAACAACCCTCAACTCGAGAGACACTTTTACCTCTTCCAACCTATTCCAAAGTTTTTTCCTAGGAACCATGTCAAAAGATTTTCTAAAGTCAACAAAACAACAAAAAAGATTGGTTTTAGTATTGTGGAACTTCTCTGCAATGATCATAAAGGTAACAAGATGGTCCATAGTTGAATGATATCTCCTAAACCTGGCTTAGCCTTTATCTCTTTTACTGTGACTTTCTAGCCAAAGGTTAATCTTCTTTTCCAAAATAATTCCATAAACCTTGGCTAAAATCGGGCTAAGCATAATGGTCCTATAATTAGAGGGAATGTTTCTATCCCCATTTTTAAAAATAGGAACAATGAGGCTTTGCATCCAAGGTTTAGGGAAGCCCTGCTTGACTGCTAAATTGAAGAGCTTGTGTATATAATATATACTAGCTTTTATACAAATTTATTTACAAAATTACATTATTTCGTATATATTATAATAATATATTAGCTTTTATACAAATATTATTACCAGTAAATATTAATTATATAAGAACAAAATGGTTTTTCCTATAATTACATCGATACGATGTCTTTTCCCAAACTCTATGTTATTTTTCACAAGCTTAGATCCATCTTATGAAATTTGCGTTAAATCCAAATTGTTCCAACACCTGAAAAATAAAAGAGTGTCTGACACTATCAAATGCATTTTACATATCTAATTTGACTACCATACTTTTTCCTTCGGCCCGATAACTTGTGTGAATCACCTCTTGAAAAAGAACTATGTTATCCATAATCATCCTGTATGAAGCCACCATGGATTGAGGAGATAAGTTTGGGGAGAATTTTTTTCAAACGAGTGGTTATAATCCTTGTAAGGATTTTATAGGATGAGTTGCACAAGGATATTGGTCGGAACCAGGAAAAGGAGGTGGGGGTTGTTTCATTGGGGATTAATGCTAGGAAAGAGGAGTTCATGTTTCCCCCTAGTCTTAAGGATCGATCAACATATCATGGTATTATTTCAAAGTCAGATTTGATGGTGTCCCAGAAGAAGTGATAAAAGGAGATGAAGAAGCCATATGGTCCGGGTGCTTTATTGGGTTCGAGGCTCCAAACAGAGAGGGATATTTTTTGTTTCAAAGATCGGTTACATGAGATCTAGATTTTCTTCCCTTGAAACCAGTTTTGGTATGTTCTCAAGTGTGGAGTGAATGGTTGAAGGCTTTGCTTCTTCTCTCTGAGTGTAGAGGGAATCATAGTGAACCTGTGTAGCCGCTTTTATCTCCTCAAAATCGTTGATGATCGATCCATCCTCCAGAGTGATTTTCAACACATTATTTTTGGATTGTCAAAGTTTGGCTTGGTTGTGAAATAATTTGGTGTTTTTGTCACCCTCCTTGAGCCAAACGCTTCAGGATTTCAACCTCCATTACTCTTCTTCCCTTTTTAATTCTCGTTGATATTGTCATTGAAGTTCCAATTATTCATTTTGAATATGTGTAGTTACTTATGATTCTTCTGAGTTTTTCTACATCTCTTCAAATTTACTTTTGATGAGATTTTTCTCCTTAGCTAGAGAAGAAATAGAATACTTATCCCATCTCCTTAGAGATTGTTTGACCAAAATAAGCTTATGTTCCTATATGTACATAGGTGTGCTCGGAATACAGGAGGCCTAAGTTGATTGGATAAGATCAATCACTTCTTGATGTTGGAGGCATTGAGGGTTGAAATGAAAAGGAAGAGCGCCATAGTTCAGGAGGGATTGACAGTGGAGGAAAATTGGTTTGTGGTATGAGATAAGCAAGGGGAGAATATAAGATTCAATGGAGGCATTTTTGTGAAGAAAGCTATTGTGAACTAAAAAACAGCCCAGCCTTGCGGCCATGTGCCTGGGGCTAGTGCGCATGTTGGACCAAGTGTACTTTCCACACTGCGAGGGGATATCCAAAAGATCCCAATCTAAAATTATCTCTTCCATATTGTCTCTTAAGTGGTCTCTGCCAAAAATCCCCCCTCTTTTTTCAACAATATTTTGGATAATATTTAAATTACCTGCAATGATACAATTGCTGGAGTAGTATGTGTTTCATAGACCTAGAAGAGAGGTCCAACACTCTGCTTTCTCTGCAGGGTTATTTGTCATGTATACATTGAAAATTGCATAACAAATTTTGTTGCGTTTATGCTTTAATTTTGTAAATATCTAGTGTTGGGTATGACATTGATGTTCCATACTTACCTCTTGCTCATCCCATAGAGTGTAGAGGCCACCAAAGGCTCCTCATGCATCAATGAAGATGTGATTTCTAGTGCACCAAAAGTGTTTGCAAAATTTTGAGACTTATTCAGAGATCATCTTGGTCTCATGAATGAGGATTATTCTAGGGTTCTCGGTTTTGACCAGATCTTTGATAACCAAGGTCTTAGGTCTATTTCCTAGACCCCTACAGTTCCAGAACATCAAGATCATTATTTCATAGGGTTGGAATGGGCATCCCCTTTATTTGTTGCATTTCCACTTTGTTTTTTTGATGTGCTTCGAGCTCGTTCCACCATGCTTGGTAGTTTTTGTTGTGATCCCAAGAGAATATATTTATTTTCTTACTGTTCCCTGAGTCCGAGATGTTCATCTGTAAGATTTGCATGGTTGGATCTCCTTTGAAGCTCGATCTTCATGCTCGTCCTCGCCTATAATTTGTGTCTTTGAGTTATAGTGTGCCTATGAGAAGGCGATTTCATTATCTTTGAAAGCTTCTGAATCTTCCAATCAAGGGTCTTGCGAATCGATCCCCTTCAGGCCCAGGATTTCTAAGGCTACCATTTTTCCTCTCTCTTCTTCTGACTTACTAGATTCTTCACATGCGACTGAGGCATCTATTGGGTTGAAGGAGGCTCCTTACTATTTATTATGATGCTACATTGTGATGGAATGACCTCCACCTCAGAGTCCGCTAGTTGAGAAAGGGACTCAAAGCTACTATGAGAGGCAGATGGACCTGATTTTCATGGGTTTTCAACAGCTTTCATGGGGAATTTTAAGCCAACATTTGAAGGACCTATTAAGGAAGAAGGGACCCTATTTCCAACGCTTCTAAACTTTTGAGAGATTGTTTTCCATTGATCTTCTTTCCTGGCCAGATGGGGTTGGATCTGCCTTTTTACAATTTCTTGTGAAATGTCCATACTCGTGACAAAGCTTGCATTTGAATGGAAGTTGCTCATAATCAAATTGTTGGACAAGCTTCTAGTTGTCTAAGGAGATTTCCAGTTGTCTACGAAGATTAATAAAAAGCAATATAGGGATTTCCTGTAGCTCTTACATTATTTGCTAAGTAGTACATATATACAAGTTTTATTTATAAGGGATCGATTAAATATTACATGCACCTAGAGTAATCATGCATTGTTCCAACATGTTTAGACCATGCAGATGATGAATACAGTGCATAGAATTTTGTTACAACATTAATACGATTTTTAAGCACTGTTGTGTAGATAATTCTGAGGTTCAAGTGCCATCTCCAGGTTTTGAGTGCTAACATTAGGTTCTGAATTCCAATGGTAGATTGAATCACTTCACAAAAAAGGATAGAAGCATCAATGATTTGTGTACATCAATATACACCATTAGAAGCGTAAAATACAACAAGCAATATTAACTATGTTGGAATTTCATGATTAGGGACAACCCATAAATATGAATATGTTTGTAAGTTTAAAAAGATATGAATAAGATGTTTATAAGTTTAACAAGATATGAATAAAGTTAAAAATTCCCTATACCATTTGTTATCCCCAGAATTTATCCATTTGGTCTAAAGATTCTATTTGATTTTCTTTCACAGAATACAAACATAATGCACATAACTTATTTATGCTAACTATATGCACGCATGATACAACAAAGAAATATCATGAATAATTTCTTATATATTATTAAATTTCGTGAAACAAAAGGGTTAGTTCAAAATACCCAATATATAACCTTGAATATATAAATCTATAATACTATGCATCACTGACGAAGTTGAGGTATTGATGAGGAAAATGCCAATCATTTGTTAATAAATTGCTCATTTGCAAAAGCATTTTGGCATCGTCTATCAAAAATCTTCCATTTAAAAAACCATTGGGATTGAATCTCGGTGTCCGATTGCTTAACGAAGTGGTCTAGTGATATCTCGTCTCTGGTAAGCTTGGCAGCCTATACTTGTTGGAATGTCTGGTTGGAGAGGAATCAGGTGATTTTCGAGGATTGCAATCCATCTTTTTGTGCCGTGGTTTATAGGATCGTTGTCTCTTTTTCTTGGCAGCCTCCTACAGTAAATCCCATTCCAAACAGAGTTTGTGAAATTACACTTTTAGATGGTTTCACGCTGGCCTGTTTCGATGGGGCAACCTTACCAACAAGAAATTGTTGTTCAGCAGGTGGTATCTTCAAATCACATGCATCGAGAGTCACAAAATGGTACCTTAATTGCGGAGTGGGCACAAATACTAAGGCAGAGCTCCTGGGCTTGTGGTCGACCCTTACCTTGGCTTCTCTTTGGGCAATTGACAAAATCCAAATCTTGGGGGACTCGAAGGTCATTATCGATTGGATGAACCATAAGAGCCAATTGCAAGTGTTGAATTTAGATGGCTGGAAATAAAAAATAAAGGAACTTTCTCTTCATTTTAAGGATCTTAATTTTCAGCATATATACCGGGAGCATAATAAAGAGGCGGACGCCCTGTCAAAGTGGGCTCTAAAGGAGCCAAAAGGCAGGCTGTCAATCTATCACTGGCAAAATGGGAAAGAAAGCCCGCATACCCATCTAAATATCTTTGAAAACTGAGTATTGTAAATGGCTCGGTAAGAATTTAGATGGTCTGAAAACTGTTGTTTTTTATTTTTTGTTCCTTTCAACAAGATTTTCCTCAGCATAACARTTGATATTAGTTTTGTTACCGAGTGATCAGCTCCTTAGTGAGCTGTACTTTTCTGTTCTTCACATTAGTCAATGGCTGCTCTATATCTGTTTCGTTTTTGGATAAAATGAGTTTATGTAAAACATCTTATTTTTATATAATTTTGAGATAATTTTCTTCGGGAAAAAAAAGGTTGAGGTATTGAAAAATCAATTGTTTCCTTTTTAACAAAGAAGAAAAAGAATTGAGGTGTAAAATGGTTATATACATCTATTCGTTAACATAATAAAGATAGTTGCGAAGGGGTGTTGGGGGTATAAATGATTAAAATATAGAGCTTTCAGTTGAGAGATGCCAATTAAGCTCATGTGTTTCACTATTGTGAATACTTGATTAGTTTGAATTTCTTAAGGAGTTATGGAAGGAAAGGATAAATTAAAGTAATTAAGTATTATAAAAAAGGAGAAAAACTAATAAATAACACATTTAAGTCAAATTTAATTAAATTAAGATAAAATAGATTAATGTATGGGGATTTTTGCATGGATGACAGGTGAAGTCTTCCATGGAAATAAATAACTATTTATTAATGGTTGAAGGGAGGTTTTTTAAGGCATTTAAGAGMGTTATTTAAGAGGTTTTTTGTTTGGCTCTTGCATGTGAAGGTAAGAAAACTTTGTTGGTAGTGTACTAGTTTGAAGACATGGGAGGGAGGTTGGGAAGATGGCATAGTTTTACTAATTAAGGGCTTGAKGATTCTTAGTTTTAGACTGAGGGGTTGGTTGGGAGGATATTTTTCCCCTAAAKATTAGTTGTTAGTCACRATGTTGTTGGTGTTGGAATAGTGACCAATACTGAGAGGGGGGTGAATCAGTATTGAGCACTTTTTGTCATTTTCAACCATAACATGTAAACATTAAGTTATCAACAATTTATCACTTATGATTACATTCAAGATATCATCATTATATAACCACAGATACATAGTACACAAGAGTTTTACATGGAAACCCAAATGAGAGAAAACCACAGAGCACTTTTTAATATATATCTTGAATATTACATCCACAAGAAGCACCAACTTCCAAACTTCTTCAACACCAACTGGAAGGAGGCACCAACCCTATGTTTATAGGCTCCAACTAGAAGGAGGCTCCAACCTCCTAGTTTACAGGTTYCAACCTGAAGGAAGCTCCAACTCCCTAGATTCTCCARCACCAACTGAAAGGAGGCTCCAACCCCCTAGTTTTATGAGCACCAACTCAAAGCAAGTTGCAAATCCCTTGAAAGAACCAATCTGCTATCCGAAGACATCAATATTCTCGTGTGCCACCGAACCTCCCAGAAATATAAATAAGAGACTCAACCTGTCACTGTAACTGTCAATGATACCGATACAACATCATCATCAACCTGCCACTATTTTTGTCATTGATACTGATACATCATCATCATCAAACTGCCACTATCACTGATATTGATACATCATCATCATCATCAAAACTAGTTCAACCACATAAAGCTTATTCCAATATCACCAATAATAACCCCCAAATCATATATCCAATATCACCAAGATATGCATCAAACCATGTACCAAAGGCCTCCAAAACATGTCTCAAACCATGTGCCAAAATATCCAAGATACAAACATAAAACATGTACCAAAGTATCCAATACAGAAGCCTCAAACATGTGCCATAGCATCCATGATATGCCTTAAATCATATGCCATAATCTCCAAGATATGATTCAAGCATATACCATAACCTCCATGCTACAAGCCTCAAAACATATAGAAAACACACCTTTCATTCTGTGAAAAATTGGAGCATAAGATCTCAGATCATCAAACTTTCCTCAACTTCAACATCAAGAGAATAACACCTTCTTCAACTTTAGAACAAATACGTGATTTATCCACTGTCAACCTTGATCCAGGTGGATATCGGTGGCCACCCACCTTTTCCGACTGGCTCAAAACAGTTTTCTGGCAATTTTGGCAATTTACTATTTTTAGGAGGTTTTAACTTACGGGGCCATTTTGAGGGCCTAAATAAAGGTTTTTTGAGATAGAGGTTCTCAATGATATCCAAAGGCATAATTTATCCCCCAAAATGAATCTCCTTGAAAATACCTTTCCAACGAGCTATCACACGCCTAAAACGAAGATCGTATGCAAAAGTTACGACCCCGGGAAGTTGATGTACTCACTTACCCAAACGAGGCCCACATGACTTTTGGCGCTTCATCTCCTAGGGTTAGGTTTTTGGATGTCTAGGACTTTTGGCATTTTTGTTTATTGTAAAAAGGCCTCTAGAACCTCATTGTAATCATCTTCTTGCGAATGCGAGTAGCCGTCACATCTCTTCTCAGAGATAAGCTGCCACCATTCTAGCGAGTCTTCCACTCTGTATTTTTACAGTCTCTGTACATTTCTTTCATTAATAGAAATTGTGTATTACTGTATATCTGTGCTTATGGTTGCATCTTCAATACATTTCTATTATATTATTGAATATCTGCGATATCTCTGTTCATTTCTTTATTATATCTCCGATCTCATTTTGTGTCGAAAATAATCCGGATCAGTGGTATCAGAGCAGGCTACTCTTGATCGTTTTTCCAGTGCATGTCCTCGACGAGGTTCGAGTATAGCAAGTTGGGTCTCGAGATTGTCTCTCTTGAAGACAGTCGTTCTCGCACACCCAAGAAACCCTCAATGGCAAAAGAAAAGAAAAACGATGGAGCAGACGATCCTATCAATCTGTTGCTTGAGCAAGCTCTCACGCGACAGAGGGACGAAATGATGGAGAATTTTGCCCACATCCTTCAACACCTGCTGATAACATCAGGCGCATCTTCATCAAGCGACCACTTTGGAGGCACCTCGCCTTTCAAGGTACAAGTTAATTTTGATATTCCTATCTTTGAAGGACAGATAGATGCAGAAGCCCTAGAAAAATGGTTAACTCTACTAGAAGGTTATTTCTTTGTTCACAACTTTTCCGACAAAGAAAAGATCACCTTTGCACTCCTTAAAGCTCTCCCTCATGTCAAACATTGGTGGGAAACTTACTGGGAGCAAAGTTCCACAGAGGAGTATGGAATATATGGGGCCGATCCCACTTGGGATTTTTTTATGGATGCGGTAAAAGAACAGTATTACCCTGTTGGCAACTATGAGGACCAGTACATGAGATGGACCACACTACGGCAAGAGAGGGGCCAAGAAGTTCCGAAATTCACCAATACCTT
>JASDQU010107754.1:66069-79606 GCA_032191745.1 Picea mariana
AGCAAAGCAAAAAAATTCCTTCTGCACAACTTCTTCTCATGTAGCTCGACTTGTTGAACAACCTCAACTTCAACAGGTTCATGACAGACTTCCACAAACTAAGCAACGCGACATCTCCAGCAATACAAGCAGCTCACCCAGATGCAGATCCAAATAACACTTTTCCCTCTCCTCTAGGATCTCAATGCAATGGATACCATTGCTTCCTAAGGAGGGAGGATTGATCCAGGTGGATATCGGTGGCCACCCACCTTTTCCGACTGGCTCAAAACAGTTTTCTGGCAATTTTGGCAATTTACTATTTTTAGCAGGTTTTAACTTATGGGGCCATTTTGAGGGCCTAAATGAAGGTTTTTCGAGATAGAGGTTCTCAATGATATCCAAAGGCATGATTGAGCCCCCAAAATGAATCTCCTCAAAAATACCTTTCCAACGAGCTATCACACGCCTAAAACGGAGATCGTATGCAAAAGTTACAACCCCGGGAAGTTGATGTACTCACTTACCCAAACGGGGCCCACATGACTTTTGGCGCTTCATCTCCTAGGGTTAGGTTTTTGGATGTCTAGGACTTTAGTCATTCCTGTTTATTGTAAAAATGCCTCTAGAGCCTCATTGTAATCATCTTCTTGCGAATGCGAGTGGTCGTCACATCTCTTCTCAGAGATAAGTTGCCACCATTCTAGCGAGTCTTCCACTCTATATTTTTATAGTCTCTGTACATTTCTTTCATTAATAGAAATCATGTATTACTATATATTTGTGCTTATGGTTGCATCTTCGATACATTTCTGTTATATTATTGAATATCTGCGATATCTCTGTGCATTTCTTTATTATATCTCCGATCTCATTTCGTGTCAAAAATAATCCGGATCAAACCTACAGACACCCGTGCGTTGCTTCACTGCAATCCCCGTATACCCTATACGTGATTCATCCATCTGCCACCTGTGTATATATGTGCTTCACCCTTCTGCAAACCGCGTATAACCTCAGAAAACTGGTACGATCACCTCTATACACTTCACTCTCCTCGATCTCCTTTCTCCGAGGCCAGATTCACTTTGTTGAGATCATCAATCCTCCTAGCACAAGTGAAAACCCACTTAAATGCCAGTTCCATTCCACAAACACACACTTGCTTAGATATACAATGATGTGTATTTATACCCTTCCAAGCAACTTCTTTGCTTGATATTTGAGCCGACCTGTAACTTCTTGTTTGCAACAAATTTTCTCCTTTAATTAATTTTAGGGCCAACTTGTAACTTCTTCGACCTTAGATCTAGAGCTTCTTGACCATACTTCGGGGCTTAATCTTTAAGAGGGTATAAATTATCAACCGTGAGGAACCACATGGCATAATACCTAATTTTGGAAATGACTTGACGATGACTATCAATCCAATGAGGTTTTCCATCCATTTACAATGTCCTTCACTCTATTTTTCCTCAATCAACTTTGGGATTCATGACCACACCTTTGGGGCTTCTTACTTATCCTCTTAACCATACTTCCATGGCTTCTTGTAGACTTATTCAAATCATATTCTCGTGAGGGCCATGCTTAGAGCTACGCCATAAGGGGAGTACTTTGGATATTTCTTCAAATACACCCATAGAGGCTTCTGAACTTCTTCTAGGGTTTACATCAATGACAACCAATTTTCCAACAATCTCCCCACTTTGTCATTGATGACAACACTCGTACTCCCCCTATGACCATTGCTCCCCATGTCTTCATGTTTCTGATATTTCTCTCATTCTTTTGTTCTTTCTCTCCTGCTTTTGTTTTTTCTCTCCCCCTTTGACATCAATGTAAAAGGCTAACCCCCCCTGACAATTTCTCTCCCATGTCTTCTTTGCAAGATTTTGTGTAGATGAATATGGGGCTCTTTGTGTATCCTTCCTTTCCTCTCTTTCGGGGCTTGTCCATTGGTACTTCCTCATGTAATCCACTGAAGTATATTAAAAGCGTTCATGTCAAAATTCCTTCATCACTTGAATTCAAAGCTTCATGGATTGTCATGTCTTTGGTAAGCTGACATCAATGACATAATCATTCAACAATATCATATTGATAGTATAACTCCTCCTAACAACTTATCTTCCCCTATCTCTTTGTGCCTCTCACAACTTGCCTTCCTATGACTAGTTGGTTCCACCTGTCAATATGCTTCTTTTCTTAATCATATGCTTAACCTAACATTCCTCTTGATGAAAATGCCAACAAGTCCATCTTCCTTTATTCAATTCCTCGTGATCTCATGCTTTCATTCACTGTCATGTATGTTCTTTGGTTCATGTCAAGTATTGTCTTCAAAACCTTCCAAATATCTCATGAATTTATCTATGTCCATATATCACAAAATTGACCATGACTCTGCTACTCTACTGCATAAAATGTTGATCCATTTGTCACTTCACTGTTCTGAGAGCTTCTTCGAATCTATTGCAACTAATCACTATATATTCCTGTTTCTCAAGCTTAATCAAATATGTCCATTAGTTTTCTTTATCCTCAAATCAAACTCTACCAGTATGCAACATTTTGTAATGAATATATCCCTACTTGAATAGATGCTTGGAATCCTATATACGATCATGAATCTCTGCCTCAAAAGTTTGCCAATGATATTCCTTGCAACTTCCATCTGACCTCTTCATACATGCATGGGGATGAGTTATGAAACCTGCTCATTAATCAACCAATCGCATCACGAGACATTTTGTAACTCTACCATCAGACCATTCATAATCTTCCTTCCAAAAATTTGCAAATACTTCAAACTACTCGAAAGATAGTTCTCCAATCTGTAATAGTTGCTTCTTAGACTCCCCCTCTTCAATATTCACATTACTAGGAGTCTCTGATCCAGATGGATTAGAAAAATACATAAGGATGCTTTGTTGCGGGGTTATCATTCTGAGTTATGACATCTTCCTCTTTACCTATAGATTCATCATGATCTCACACATCTGCAAATCTTGTGAGTATGATCTCGGGGAGTTCTTCATTTACATGCTCTTCTTGTTTTTGTTTTCTTCTCCAAACCTTCTTTTACCTAATATCAGTGTTTTCCTTCATGGAAGGCCTTATAATGCTTCTACAATCATGTGTTATATGTACATAGTTGTGACATTTGTAACATTCAATATTGAAGGGGGCCACATAAACATCTCTTGCTTGAACATTTCTTCCATATGATCTGCAATCTATAGATTTATGTCCAAAGTCATTACAAGTAAAACAATAACCAAGAAAGAAACTTTGATACCTGGGAGTCAATGATCCTCTTTGTGATGTAGTCCTTCTAAATTCATGCCTTAAATGATCACAATCTTCTCTTATGTTGAAGCTTCTTTGATTCATGGAGGTAGAAGGTCTTCTTGGAAATACATCTCTTCTGTGCTCATTCCTGTTTAACTCTTGTTGATCATGATTCCTTCCTTCGAGAATTTATGCATAATTCTTAAATTTCTCTTCATTCTTCTTTTCCCACAATCTAGAACACTTCTTTTCAAATTTCATTATTGGCTGTGTGGAGCTTCTTATCTCCTCAATGCTCTTGTTGGGATTGGCAGTTGCATATTCTTTGCATGAGGCCTCACCAATGTATTGAAGACCTATTTTACTGAAGGGTGACCTTTGACAACTAAGAATATCTTCTAGTACTTGAGATGTCTTCAAGTTTTTGTTGATCTTGTCAACTTCAACTCTCAATGAGACGACTTCTTCTTCAAGCTTCTCACAATTTTCTTCTTTCTTCATCATCAATATCTTCATTACTTCTTTCGTTCTCTTTTCTTCTTCAAGTTGGGTTTTCAAGGAGATGATTTATTTTTCAAGTCCTTTTTCTTGTTGATTAAATTCCACTTCATGCTTGCTTAAGCCCTCATATATTTCCTTAAGATGACTTGTCAAAATCTCTTCTCTCTTTTCTTCTTCGTTTACCTTGATTTTTAAGCGAGAAACTTCTTCTTCTTCATTGACATGTTCTTTTCTCTGTAATACTATTTCAGCTTCCAAACACTCATTTATTTTCTGCTTTTCTTCCAACTATTTTTTGAGCATTTCTTCAATCCTTCTAGCTTCTTCTAACTGGACCTTTAGATTTTTAATGATTTGCTTGACTTCTTCAGAATTTGTTTTGGGATTTTGAGAGCCTTCCTTTAGCTTGATCAATTCTTCCTTGAGCGAATTTTTTTTCTTCCTTTCTCTTTTTAGCTCACTCAAAGTGTTGATTAGTTCTACCTCAAGATCCACTTCGCCTTCTTCATTATCTTCTTTGTCACTTTCAAGTTCTTCTTGTTCTATCTCGATATCTTCTTTATCTTGATTAACATGCTTTGGCTCTATGGTTGCAAAAAGAGATTCCTTAGAGTAGAGATTATGTAGCTTATCCCAAATCTCTTTAGCTGACAAACATTGTCCCACTTTGACTTCTACCGAATTAGGTAATCCATCTAGGATGACATCCATTTCTATTTTGTTGTTCCTTTTCTAATTCCTTTTTGGCTACAGTCTTTGGAGGTTTCTTTGAAGTGGTGTATCCTGTAACAACTGAGTACCAAACATCATACCCATGTTCCTCTAAAAATACTTTCATTATTGAGCTCCATATCTCATAATTTTGACCATCTAACATTGACGTTCCATTATCTGTGTAATCCATGATCTACCTTCTAGTGGTTAGATTTATTTTGAAGGACCTGCTCTGATACCAATTGTTGGGATATTAACCAATACTGAGAGGGCAGATGAATCGATATCGAGCACTTTTTACCATTTTCAACCATAACATGTAAACATTAAGTTATCAACAATTTATCACACATGATATCAACAATTTATCACTTATGATTGCATTCAATATATCATCAACATATAACTACAGATACAATATAGTACACAATAGTTTTACGTGGAAACCCAAGTGGACAAAAACCACGAAACAATTTTTAATATATATCTTAAATATTACATCCACATGAAGCACCAACTTCCAAACTTCTCCAACACCAACTAGAAGGAGGCACGAACCCCCTGTTTACAAGCTCCAACCTGAAATAAGCTACAAATCTCTAAATTCTCTAGCTCCAACTAGAAGGAGGCTCCAACTAGAAGGAGGCTCCAACCTGAAGGAAGCTCCAACTCCCTAGATTCTCTAGCACCAACTGGAATGAGGCTCCAACCCCCTAGATTCTCCAGCACCAACTGGAAGGAGGCTCCAACCCCTTAGTTTTATGAGCACCAATTCAAAGGAAGCTGCAACTCCCTTGCAAGAACCAACCTACTATCTGAAGACACCAATCTTCCTGTGTGCCACCCGACCTCCCAGAAATATAAATAAGAGACTCAACTTGTCATTGATACTGATACATCATCAGCATCATCAACCTATCATTGTTTTTGTCACTGATACTGATACATCATCATCATCAACCTGTCATTGTTTCTGTCACTGATACTGATACATCATCATCATCAACCTGTCACTGTTAATGCCACTGATATTGATACATCATCATCATCAAAACTGGTTCAACCACATAAAGCTTATTCCAAGATCACCAATAATAAACCCTAAATCATATATCCAATATCACCAACATATGCATCAAACCATGAACCAAAGGCATCCAAAACATGCCTCAAACCATATGCCAAAATATCCAAGACACAAGCATCAAACATGTACCAAAGTGTCCAAGATACAAGCCTCAAACATGTTCCATAACATCCATGATATGCCTTAAAGCATATGCCATAATCTCCAAAATATGCTTCAAGAATATACCATAACCTCCAAGCTACAAGCCTCAAAATATATAGAAGCCATACTTTTCAATCTGTTAAAACTCGGAGCATAAGATATCAGACCATTAGACCTTCCTCAACTTTAGCATCAAGAGAATATCACCTTCTTCAAATTTAGAATAGATACGTGATTCATCCATTGTAAACCTACAGACACCCATGCTTTGCTTCACTGCAATTCACATATACTATATACGTGATTCGTCCGTATGCAACCCACGTATATACGTGCTTGACCCTTCTGCAAACCGTGTATAACCTCAAAAAAATGGTACGGTCACATCTGTACACTTCACTCTCCTCGACCTCCTTTCTCCTAGGCCAAATTCGCTTTGTCGAGTCACCAATCTTCCTAGCACAAGTGCAAACCCACTTATGCTAGCTTCATTCCATAAACACACACTTTCTTGGATGTAAAATGAAAGGTTATTGATGTGTATTTATACCCTTCCAAGTAACTTATTTACTTGATATTTGAGCCAGCCTGTAACTTCTTGTTTGCAACAAATTTTCTCCTTTAATTAATTTTATGGCCAACTTGTAACTTCTTTGACCTTAGATTCGGGGCTTCTTGAACATGCTTCGAGGTTTCATATTTAAGAGGGTATAACTTCTCAATTGTGAGGATTTCCGTGGTGTACCACCTACTGTTGGAAATTGCTTGATGAGGACTATCAATCCAATGAGGCTTTGCATGCATTTTCAATGTCCTTCACTCTCTTTTTCCTCAATCAACTTCAGGGTTCATGACCACACCTTTGTGGCTTCTTAACCTCTTAACCATGCTTCCATGGCTTATTGTAGACTTCTTCAAAGAATCTTCCCATTAGGTCCATGTTTAGAGATACACCATAAGGGGACCACTTTGGAGACTTCTTAAAATACACCCATAGAGGCTTTTGTACTTCTTCTAGGGTTGACATCAATGACAACAAATTTTCCAACAGTTGGAGTTGTTGCTAACTACTACTATTGGATGATTGCCTATGGCTAGTCCTCTTCTCCTAGCTTTTATAGGTCTAAATTTTATTTTGTATATTAAGGTGGGAGATTGAAAGGAATCCACCCATGGATTTGAAGGCTAGATTCATTCAATGATCTTGTGGGAGCCGATACTCACGAGAGAGAATCTATACAAAGTAACACTTTATAGACCATTAGGGAAAAATGGTCTATAAAGTGTTACTTTAGGTTTAATTCTCCCTGTTGATCCCTGGCTTTCATGAGCTTTCTGTTATCTGTTCGGTTAGTCTGGGCATCTTTTTGTGATCCATCAATTATTTTCATCATATGCCCTTACTTATATATCTCTTCTCCATGTCCATTGGAGTTTGATCCTTCAACTCCCAAGTGGACATCCATTCCTTTTGCTTCATTCTCGGATCTGGAAGCAGTCCGTGCCTCTTCCATTTCTTTGCACTCAGTGGCAACTCTATTTGGTTCTGGCACTTGTTAAACTTCTGCAAACACAACATGCACACAACCGGAATTTTTCAGGCCATCATTCCTTAACAAATCCCACAACATTCATAAACAAATCTGATTCAAGAAAACATTCAGTTTTCATTCTCTATGATTCTCGTTCAATCAAGAATCCCCGCAGATTTTTTCTTTCGGAGCTCTGCTTTACTAAATAATTTTTTTTTTTAACATTAGCCCCTTGTTCTTAGATCCCAACCCATGCGATCAAGGGATGTGACCAAGCGCTAGATTGATAGGCGCTTACTTGGAACTTCGGGTTTCAGAAACCTTCATAATACATCACAACATACTCTTGGAGTTTTGAATTAACGAACTCGCGAAGTAGGGCGGATCAACCGTCCACTACTACTCGACATCCAACGACTGACACTCATTGTGGAACTTCAAGCATGTGAGCTCTGGGACTTCGGAGCCTCGGAGCTTCGGGAATTCAGAGGATTTCACATCTGCACACCCCCAACGCCCCAAATCGTTAATTTCCAAACACTTCCATGTCATCTTTGGTGACGTTATTACGTCTCATCACCCCAACATTACGAAACTTTTTAAAATTTCTTTCTTTCGTTCCCTTATGAACCATCCTTCCAGAGTGTCAAGTCTCCGGACTTCACAACTGGCACCACGCATCCTCTGGGACCCACGGTTTCTCACAACACTTAACACCTTTCAAATTGCAGGGGCATGCATCCGCAGTTTGGAGTAACCTACTTTTCGTCCCGCAATTCCTCTGATGCTGACACGTAAACCCCCGGGAAAACTATGGTTTGGATTGTGGGAATGCCTTGGAGAATTAACTCCCATGCAACTTGGGTCCTCGCAATGCCTCCTGACCGTCGATCTTTATGTATCGTGATCAACGCCAGTGTGGGTCCTCCGAATTTTAACTATGTTATTCAACCTCAGGGCCCACATAGTACAACTATAAAAATTTCGGGCGAGGGCACGTGGCAGGTATAGGAAAGGTCCACATCACCTCTTGGTGACGTCATCGTGACTCACCACTTCGGCTCTTCGGGCTTCGAGAGTTTCAACTCCTTTATGCTCGCTTTTTCTCAGAGCGCTTTCCCCCAGAGTTCACGATCCAATGACGCGTGTCCTCCTTCACAATCAACGACTATGAGTGACTTTGGCACTTCGGGCTTCAGGAGTTTCAAACTCACAACACTTGCCTCCTCATGAAGTACTTCCACACGAAGTACACGATCTCTTGATGCGTGTCCTTCGCAACAAACGGTTGCGATCTACTTCGACTATTTCACTTTCTCCTTGATCATAGAACTTCTTAAGTGCTCTCGCTTCGAAGCTGTGGATATTGAGCCACTTGTCAACCTGGATTGGATGACTGTCGATCCTTTACGCTCAAATCCAGCGGCTTGGGATCTATTTCCTCCTCAACGCTCGCCTTTGCTTTCCTAGACACGGATCTAACGGTCCAGACTGCTTCCAACAACAGATCTTACAACCCACATTATTCTGTGGTCCAATACCACTTCTGTCATGGTTTTATGATACTACTACTCCTCCTGAGCTTCATAACACGGCCAAGGTAACTTCTTGGCACTTAGGATGGTTCTGAGGTCCAAAATTAGTCCCTCCAGACACAATTTCCACCTGAAACCTCGAGTCCAATGACCACTTATGCAACCCATCTAAGTTCGACGTCGAAACCTTGGCTCTGAACTTGAATTTTGTCTACTTCGACAATAATTCACTATGAAAAATTTATCTCGTTAACCACTAACATGGCCCATCCAGGCTCATTGTCGAAACATGGCTCTGATACCAATTTGTAACATCCCCATCCACCAACAGGCTGGGAAATGCTACTACGTGGAGCATTCACACACACACACACACACACACACACACATATATATAAGGTATTTTAATCAATTTAAAACACATAACACAGAGTTTACTTTTACCATTCAGATTCAAACAAGATTGACAGTAAATTCACATGCAACGAAATACATGATAACATTCAAGTATCACATGACATGCATAAAATACATAATTAAGCACATAATTGATACTTATCTTTTAGACGGAGTAAATCCACCAATTATGTGCAGACCTTCGGCGAACCTCCCAGCTTTAGACCACGCTGCTCATCATGCCCAATAGTGGGTCACCCCTGAGCTGAGACTAAGCTCCACCCCGAGAAAGGGAATCCTAGACTAGGCCAAGGTTACAGGAAAATTGCACAGTGCAACCAGAAGGATTCTCTCCAGGAGCCTTCTTACACCCACTACTCACGAAATCTCATTCCCCACATGCTTGTTCCACCCTTGAGTATACACCTTCACTGTCACACAATCCATCGATTGCTTCACCTCCCTCTCAGGGTCTCGACAATAGGCCGGATCAGAAATTCTCAGAGCTTTGTAGCTGGTGATGGACTCTCTCTGGGAGAAAACCACTTCCCAGCAAACTCTCTCACCTGGAGAGAGCTGCTCACAGGCCTGGAAACCTGCCTCTTCAAACACGATCCTGAAAACCCGCTTCTTCAACCAGTTTCAACTCAACTCTTGCAAGGTGAGGATAACAACAACAACAATAGCAATTCAGTTCACTCATAGGTGAAAACAACAACAAGAAATTGGGTATGGATGTCCAAAAACGACAACAATCCCAATAGGACGCAACACAGCTCAGGTAACACACTGAACAACAACCCAAACGGTTAAGGTATGGAATCGGCTCTGCAAGAGCGGATAGGCTGGTTCACAAAAATACACAGGTCAGCTTCGCGGTTCTAGCTTTCAGAATGTTTGGTTATGCGGAGGTCCAATGTAGACGCAAACGGTTCAAACAGAGGATGCGTTGGTTTCTTAGGAAAACATCACAAGTCGACCTCATGATTTTCTAGTTTCAGAGCTGCCTGAGGGTATTTAGAGATCAGACATAGACGCCAAACAAGATAGACAGTTGATGGGAGAATGGAGGAACAACCCCCAACACGAGCTGACTCTTCAACTTTAACTGCATGCACCCAGGTCGACACTTGTCTTCCTGGAGCTGCATGCATTCCCTTTTGCACACGTTGGAGCTGCATGCGTTGCCTCTCCTAGGACTTAGGATAAAAACATGTCTTTCACACAGCTTTGGAATAATAATAAATTATTATTCTCAAGGACTTAAGCACCTAAGATTAGCCCGTCTTTCCAACCTTTCAACCCCCTTTCCCTTACCCACCTTGTGGAAGCTTAGTCCCCCATCACTCTTTCTTCGTGGTCGGTCTGCACATAGCGGTGTTTATATTTTATTAATGATTTTGCATAATTACATATACAAAATAGGCTCTTGGCCTTAGCATCCTAGGCTCTCCGACCAAATAAACACATAAGTCCACCAAATTATTAACACTCGGCTCACCAGCCTACAAAACATGTTTACAATTCATAAATACAACAGGGGCTTGTCCTTGGGGTTATTACAATCCACGTGACGTTCCACCTACCACCGGAAACAACATGATGTATACTATCCATCCATGGGTGTTGTATCTGCATGTGCACTRTCCTTCATGTCCAAATACCTTCATCAATATTGGGGTCCAAAACTAATGACTAGGGTTGACATCAATGACAAAAACCAATCTTCCAACAATAGAGACTACCTTTTTGAAGATATTATTCAAAACTAGTMGCCTTTTTGAGTTGTTTCATGTTAAGTGATTACCCTTAATTTTTATGAATAGGGTGAATCCATGAGCATGGGATAAGGGGAAATCATACCGCTCACCTTCTTCAGGTAAAATTGGCCCCAAATATGGTAGGAATTATGCCAGAACTCAAAGTTCCACCCCTATGATGGGAACATTTCCCTGGGGGTTTTAGCTAATTTTGAGGACCTAGATTTTCAGTTTTTCAAAAAATGATCAGAATATGTGGAACTTGGTCTCGTCGAAAAATCGAGGCTTGATGGAAATGGTGAAATATGAGTGCCCCACAGTAGACACCAAATCTATGAAGATGTGTCACATTTTGTAGTGAAACATGGCGATGAAAATGTGATATCTTACATATTTTTAAATTGAAGCCCTCAAAACTCATATATGCATTGTGAATTTTGATGTGCAATAAAAAAGCAATTTATATCGAATTGTGTTGTCTCTCTAACAACTTATATCGAATTTGTCAAATTTGCATCTAATCCAATGCTAGTCCTTGTAAAACTTTTGAGAAAAATAAATAAATTATACAAACATGATCTGCATAGGATGTAATAGTGTCTTCTTATTTTTTTCAAATTTATTTTGGAAATCTGTATTTTTCATTATTTTTCAAAGCTGACGAATTAATATTTGAATTACATTTTATACACCTTTATGTTCCCGACAATTTTTTTCTCATGTTTACTTACAATGAAAAACTAGAAATTCCTTTTTGGGGAGGAAACATTCATAGAGTGAACACATATTTTATAATTTTTTGGTTGTGTAGTTTTAAAGATATTTATTTTTCTCTTAGGGCCTTCACTACTCATAAGATTTTTTTTTGTATAAGTTTTATAAATAAATAAATAAAAATATAGTATAAAATAAAAAACTAAAAAAATGTAGGTCATTGGATAGAGAATTCAATGGAAAATATACAAGAAACAAGTTCACCACCTTCCATAAGAGAGATGAACATATTTCACATATTGGAAGTTGCAGCTCCATGACAACCTGTGAAAATGGGGAAGGATTCTTAATTTTCAAATCCTCGATTGAGGGCTTTAAAATACCTTGATGGAGGGATTTAAAAACCCTCAAATGAGGTATTTTAAAACCCTAAATCGAGGTATTTTTGACATATATAGTTGTTTTTGGTTTAAAAGTCTTTATCGAGGTTTTAATCCCTTGATCAAGGTATGAAACCTTGATTGAGGGCTTAACACCTCCATTGAGGTAAAACCTTGATCACGGGTTCACATAGGCCATTTTCACAAGCATGTCTTGTAAAATGTTCAACCGATTTTCATGGATTCACTTATAACCATAAAGAAAAAAAATCCTTTGCTAAGGGTTTACGGATTGTTGGATCAATTGCAATAAGTTAAGTTCTTCATAAAGCTAGTTATACCTGAAATTGATCTATCACTAAGTGAGAATGAAAGATGAAGACACTTGGAAGACGACATTCATGACAAGGTAGGGTTTGTATAAATGGTTAGTTATGCTTTTTGGATTATGTAATGCACCCATGACGTCTATGTGTTTGATGAATGATGTGTGACATCCTTTTATATTTGGAAGAATATTGATCTTTAATGCTACTCGGAAAGAGTATATCTCACATTTGAAATAGATACTAGACACACTTAAGAAGGAGTAGTTGATTGTTAATATTAAGAAGTGTGAGTTTCGAAAAGAGTTTGTAGTGTACTTTGGACATGTGATAAGTGGAGGAGAGTTGAAATTTGATCTAGCCAAGATTGAATCCATCAGTAAGTGGCCCAGCTCTACCAGTGTGACAAAGGTAAGAAGTTTCATGGGAGTACTATATATTTGAGGAAGTTGATACCAAAATTCTTAGCAGTAATTGCACCATTGCATACTATAACAACCAAAGGAAAAAGTTTTCATTGGGGCAAGCAACGACAAAGTTTTTTTGAAGAGTCGAAGAGAAAAACCAGTCATACATCATTGTTGTTTATGCATAATTTGCAACAAAATTTTTAGATTGAAATCGATACAAGTGGGTATGCCATGGGGGCAATGCTTATGGAAGGTGGAAGACTAGGTTGCTCCCATTCAGAGTTGTTCCATGGGCTAGCATTGTGCTACTACCTATTAAGGGGATATTTTACCTAGTACAAGCAGTCAAGAATGGAAACATTATCCCTTGGGGAAGGAAACGACAATCCACACTAACCACCAACCATTGCAGTACTTGCAAACTCAAAGGAAAACACATCAAGAAATGAATTATAAGTGGATGAAATTTTTGCAATAAATCTACTTACTTATCAAACATAAGAAATGTGTGATAAACAAAAGTACAGATACATTGTTAAGGGCACCCATGGAATTTAGTATGCAATTTGGGCCCTTCACACATGAATTCATGAGTGAATATTACAAGGAGGATGTTTATTTTGGAGATGTCTTTTAATGGAGGGAAGAGAAAGAAATTGTGTATAAAATAGGTACTATAACGAACAAAATCATAAAAAAGAAGGAAATTAAACTTAAACCCTACCCTTCCTCTTTCATCCTCATATATATATATATATATATATA
>JASDQU010107754.1:86841-115106 GCA_032191745.1 Picea mariana
CAGATATAGCTTAAAAAAACTGTGATTTCCCTTTGCCGCATGTAAAGCACGTTGCCTCCTGCTGGCTTTCCTCGGGAACGCAAAGGATGAGCCGAGGCACGGGGAGGAGTAATTACAATAAAAGTGTCGACCGTAGTTGCATTTAAAGAGGTTGTCGGAATGGGTTTGAAAATTTGGGTTAGATAACCACATTATATTATTTGAGTGGGTTAATTTTGGAGCAATCTTTTCTCTTTTCTCGCAAGTCTTCAGGTCCTGTTTTATTTTAAATTTTTGTCTGAAAAGTTGGTTGAGAACATTAATGATATTGGAGGATTTTTAATTTTATTTGAAATTATGTTAGAAATTGTTGGATTTTCAGTTTGAGTGGTTAATTTTGTATAATCTAAGTGCTTCATGAGTTTTACAAAACGCTGAATCTATTTTTACATCCAAAAACACAATTTAAATAACAAGAAATTGTAATTTCTTATAAATTTATATTATCCAATTCCTCAAAAAAAAATCATAAAACAATTAGGCAACTCCAAAATTTTCCTCTAAATTAATCCAAAAAGAAAATCACAAACTTACCCACATTAACCATGGATACTAACTAGGTTGATTGCCATGTGATCCGACTTTACCATAGTGAGTGCAAACTATTAAAACGCAGTAAAGAGCAAACTATCTTACCATATTATTAGAATTTATTTACAAAATTACATTATTTAGTATGATGATGATGATGATGATTATTAACGTCCATTAAGATCGAATTGGTATAGGCTGGACAATCTAAGAGAAAGTGCTTTTCATCTTCAACCTTCTTAGTGTTACAAAGGTGACACACTCTTTCATCCCATGGTGTTTTAGGAATTGACCAAAACCGAGTTTCACTATGGAGCTCGTGAGAATTTGTTCTTATCTTAGCAATGTTTATTTTTTTCTTTACACAGTGTAAAACATATAGATAATTTTGATATTCTAGATTAGGGTTGATTACATCTTTATAATACCTTAATTTTATTTTTTCCTCTAAGTCTTTATGCTAAGAGTTTCAACCATAATGATGAACAAAAGAGGCGAGAGTGGGCAACCTTGGTGGAGGCCTCTGCTTCCTTGAAAGAATGTTGAAGGTCTGCCATTACCCAGGGGGGTGATCCATGGGATGCTTATACAAGCTTAGATCCATCTTATGAAATTTGGGTTAAATCCAAATCGTTCCAACACCGGAAAAATAAAAGAGTGTCTGACACTATCAAATGCATTTTACATATCTAATTCAACTACCATACTTTTTCCTTCGGACGGATAACTTGTGTGAATCACCTCTTGAAAAAGAACTATGTTATCCACAATCCATATGAAGCCACCGTGGTTTGAGGAGATAAGTTTGGGGAGAATTTTTTTCAGACGAGTGGCTATAATCCTCGTAAGGATTTTATAGGATGAGTTGCACAAGGATATTGGTCGGAACCAGGAAAAGGAGGTGGGGGTTGTTTCATTGGGGATTAATGCTAGGAAAGAGGATTTCATGTTCCCCCCTAGTCTTAAGGATCGATCAACATATCATGGTATTATTTTAAAGTCGGATTTGATGGTGTCCCAGAAGAAGTGATAAAAGGAGATGAAGAAGCCATATGGTCCAGGTGCTTTATCGGGTTTGAGGCTCCAAACAGATAGGGATATTTTTTGTTTCAAAGATCGGTTGCATGAGATCTAGATTTTCTTCCCTTGAAACCAATTTTGGTATGTGCTCAA
Organism: Picea mariana; assembly: GCA_032191745.1. Classification (NCBI taxonomy): domain Eukaryota; kingdom Viridiplantae; phylum Streptophyta; class Pinopsida; order Pinales; family Pinaceae; genus Picea; species Picea mariana. The sequence continues at coordinate 88,585 of JASDQU010107754.1, forward strand.
GTGTGGAGTGAATGGTTGAAGGCTTTGTTTCTTCTCTCTAAGTGTAGAGGGAAGCATAGTGAACCCGTGTAGCTGCTTTTATCTCCTCAAAATCGTTGATGATCGATCCATCCTCAGGAGTGATTTTCAACACATTATTTTTGGATTGTCGAAGTTTGGCTTGGTTGTGAAAATATTTGGGTTGTGAAAATATTTGGTGTTTTTGTCACCCTCCTTGAGCCAAAGGCTTCAGGATTTCAACCTCCATTACTCTTCTTCCCTTTTTAATTCTCGTTGATATTGGCATTGAAGTTCCAATTCTTCATTTTGAATATGTGCAGTTACTTATGATTCTTCTGAGTTTTTCTATAGCTCTTCAAATTTACTTTTGATGAGATTTTTCTCCTCAACTAAAGAACAAAGAGAATACTTATCCCATCTCCTTAGAGCTTGTTTGACCAAAATACGCTTATGTTCCTATATGTACATAGGTGTGCTCGTAATCCAAGAGGCCTAAGTTGATTGGATAAGATCAATCACTTCTTGATGTTGGAGCCATTGAGGGTTGAAATGAAAAGGAAGAGGGCCATAGTTCGAGAGGGCTTGATGGTGAAGGGAAATTGGTTTGTGGTCTGAGATAAGCGAGGGGAGAATATAAGATTCAATGGAGGCATTTTTGTGAAGAAAACTATTTTGAACTAAAAAATGGTCCAGCCTTGCAGCCATGTGCCTGGAACTAGTGCACATGTTGGACCAAGTGTACTTTCCACGCTGCGAGGGGATATCCAAATTAAAGATCCCAATCTAAAATTATCTCTTCCATATTGTCTCTTAAGTGGTCCTTGCCAAAAATCCCCCCTCTTTTTTATGCAATATTTCGGATAATATTTAAATCATCTGCAATGATACAATTGTTGGAGTAGTATGTGTTTCATAGACCTAGAAGAGAGGTCCAACACTCTGCTTTCTCTGCATTGTTATTTGTCATGTATACATTGAAAATTGCATAACAAATTTTGTTGTGTTTATGCTTTAATTTTGTAAATATCTAGTGTTGGGTATGACATTGATGTTCCATACTTACCTCTTGCTCATCCCATAGAGTGCAAAGGCCACCAGAGGCTCCTCATGCATCAATGAAGATGTGATTTCTAGTGCACCAAAAGTTTTTGCAAAATATTGAGACTTCTTCAGAGATCATCTTGGTCTCGTGAATGAGGAGTATTATAGGGTTCTTGGTTTTGACCAGATCTTTGATAACCAAGGTCTTAGGTCTGCTTCCTAGACCCCTACAGTTCCAGGACATCAAGATCATTATTTCATAGGGTTGGAATGGGCACCCCTTTTATTTGTTTCATTTCCACTTTGTTTTTTTATGTGCTTCGAGCTCGTTCCACCATGCTTGGTAGTTTTTGTTGTGATCCCAAGAGAATATATTTATTTTCTTACTCTTCCCTGAGTTCAAAATGTTCATCTGCCAAATTTGCGTGGTTGGATCTCCTTTGAAGCTCGATCTTCCTGCTCGTCCTCGCTTATAATTTTTGTCTTTAAGTTATAGTGTGCCTATGAGAAGGCGATTTCATTATCTTTGAAAGCTTCTGAATCTTCCAATCAAGGGTCTTGTGAATCGATCCCCTTCAGGCCCAGGATCTCTAAGGCCACCCATTTTTCCTCTCTCTTCTTCTGACTTACTAGATTCTTCACATGCGACTGAGGCATCTCTTGGGTTGAAGGAGGCTCCTTACTATTTATTATGATGCTACATTGAGCTGGAATGACCTCCACCTCAGAGTCCGCTAGCTGAGAAAGGGACTCAAAGCTACTATGAGAGGCAGATGGACCTGATTTTCATGGGTTTTCAACAACTTTCGTGGGAAATTGTAAGCCAACGTTGGAAGGACCTATTAAGGAAGAAGGGACCCTATTTCCAACGCTTCCAAACTTGTGAGAGATTGTTTTCCATTGATCTTCTTTCCCAGGGCCAGATGGGGTTGGATCCGCCTTTTTACAATTTTTTGCGAAATGTCCATACTCATGACAAAGCTTGCATTTGAATGGAAGTTGCTCATAATCAAATTGTTGGATAGGCTTCCAGTTGTCTAAGGAGATTTTCGGTTGTCTAGGGAGATTAATAAAAAGCAATATAGGGATTTCCTATAGCTCTTACATTATTTGCTAAGTAGTAAATATATACAAATTTAATTTATAAGGGATTGATTAAATATTACATGCACTTAGAGTAATCATGCATTGTTCCAACATGTTTAGACCATGCAGATGATGAATACAGTGCATAGAATTTTGTTACAACATCAATACGATTTTTAAGTACTGTGGTGTTGATAATTCTGAGGTTCAAGTGCCATCTCCAAGTTTTGAGCGCTCACATTAGGTTCCGAATTCCAATGGAAGATTGAATCACTTCACAAAAAAGGATAGAAGCATCAATGATTTGTGTACATCAATATACACCATTAGAAACGTAAAATACAACAAGCAATATTAACTATGTTGGAATTTCATGATTAGGGACAACCCATAAATATGAACATGTTTGTAAGTTTAAAAAGATATGAATAAGATGTTTATAAGTTTAACAAGATATGGATAAAGTTAAAAATTCCCTATACCATTTGTTATCCTCACTTCACAAAAAAGGATAGAAGCATCAATGATTTGTGTACATCAATATACACCATTAAAAGCGTAAAATACAACAAGCAATATTAACTATGTTGGAATTTCATGATTAGGGACAACCCATAAATATGAACATGTTTGTAAGTTTAAAAAGATATGAATAAGATGTTTATAAGTTTAACAAGATATGGATAAAGTTAAAAATTCCCTATACCATTTGTTATCCCCAGAATTTATCCATTTGGTCTAAAGATTCTATTTGATTTGCTTTCACATAATGCACATAACTTATTTATGCTCACTAAATGCACGCATGATACAACAAAGAAATACCATGAATAATTTCTTATATATTATTAAATTTCGTGAAACAAAAGGGTTAGTTCAAAATACCCAATATATAACCTTGAATGCATAAATCTATAACACTGTGCATCACTGGCCAAGTTGAGGTATTGACAAATCAATTGTTTCCTTTTTAACAAAGAAGGAAAAACATGGAGGTGTAAAATGGTTGTATACATCTATTCGTTAACATAATAAAGATAGTTGCGAAAGGGTGTGGGGGGTATAAATGATTAAAATATAGAGCTTTCAGTTGAGAGATGCCAATTAAGCTCATGTGTTTCACTGTTGTGAATACTTGATTAGTTTGAGTTTCTTAAGGAGTTATGGAAGGAAAGGATAAATTAAAGTAATTAAGTATTATAAAAAGGAGAAAAACTATTAAATAACACATTTAAGTCAAATTAAGATAAAATAGATTAATGGATGGGGATTTTTGCATGGATGATAGGTGAAGTCCTCCATGGAAATAAATAACTATTTATTAATGGTTGAAGGGAGGTTTTTTTAAGGCATTTAAGAGAGTTATTTAAGAGGTTTTTTGTTTGGCTCTTGCATGTGAAGGTAAGAAAACTTTGTTGGTAGTGTACTAGTTTGAAGACATGGGAGGGAGGTTGGGAAGATGGCATAGTTTTACTAATTAAGGGCTTGAKGATTCTTAGTTTTAGACTGAGGGGTTGGTTGGGAGGATATTTTTCCCCTAAAKATTAGTTGTTAGTCACRATGTTGTTGGTGTTGGAATAGTGACCAATACTGAGAGGGGGGTGAATCAGTATTGAGCACTTTTTGTCATTTTCAACCATAACATGTAAACATTAAGTTATCAACAATTTATCACTTATGATTACATTCAAGATATCATCATAATATAACCACAGATACATAGTACACAAGAGTTTTACGTGGAAACCCAAATGAGAGAAAACCACAGAGCACTTTTTAATATATATCTTGAATATTACATCCACAGGAAGCACCAACTTCCAAACTTCTTTGGCACCAACTGGAAGGAGGCACCAACCCTATGTTTATAGGCTCCAACTAGAAGGAGGTTCCAACCTCCTAGTTTACAGGTTCCAACCTGAAGGAAGCTCCAACTCCCTAGATTCTCCGCACCAACTGAAAGGAGGCTCCAACCCCCTAGTTTTATGAGCACCAACTCAAAGGAAGCTGCAAATCCCTTGAAAGAACCAATCTGCTATCTGAAGACACCAATATTCTCGTGTGCCACCCAACCTCCCAGAAATATAAATAAGAGACTCAACCTGTCACTGTAACTGTCAATGATATCGATACAACATCATCATCAACCTGCCACTATTTTTGTCATTGATATTGATACATCATCATCATCAACCTGCCACTGTCACTGATATTGATACATCATCATCATCAAAACTGGTTCAACCACATAAAGCTTATTCCAATATCACCAATAATAACCCCCAAATCATATATCCAATATCACCAATAATAACCCCCAAATCATATATCCAATATCACCAAGATATGCATCAAACCATGTACCAAAGGCCTCCAAAACATGTCTCAAACCATGTGCCAAAATATCCAAGATACAAGCATAAAACATGTACCAAAGTATCCAATATACAAGCCTCAAACATGTGCCATAGCATCCATGATATGCCTTAAATCATATGCCATAATCTCCAAGATATGCTTCAAGCATATACCATAACCTCCATGCTACAAGCCTCAAAACATATAGAAAACACACCTTTCATTCTGTGAAAACTTGGAGCATAAGATCTCAAATCATCAAACTTTCCTCAACTTCAACATCAAGAGAATAACACCTTCTTCAACTTTAGAACAAATACATGATTTATCCACTGTCAACCTACAGACACCCGCACGTTGCTTCACTACAATCCACGTATACCCTATACGTGATTCATCCATCTGCAACCTGTGTATATATGTGCTTCACCCTTATGCAAACAAAGTATAACCTCGAAAAACTGGTACGATCACCTCTATACACTTCACTTTCCTCGACCTCCTTTCTCCGAGACCAGATTCATTTTGCTAAGATCACCAATCCTCCTAGCACAAGTGGAAACCCACTTAAATGCTAGTTCCATTCCACAAACACACACTTGCTTGGATATACAATGATGTGTATTTATACCCTTCCAAGTAACATCTTTTCTTGATATTTGAGCCGACCTGTAACTTCTTGTTTGCAACAAATTTTCTCCTTTAATTAATTTTAGGGCCAACTTGTAACTTCTTTGACCTTAGATATGGAGCTTCTTGACCATACTTCGGGGCTTAATCTTTAAGAGGGTATAAATTATCAACCATGAGGAACCACATGGAATAATACCTAATGTTGGAAACGACTTGACGATGACTATCAATCCAATGAGGTTTTCCATTCATTTACAATGTCCTTCACTCTATTTTCCTCAATCAACTTTGGGATTCATGACCACACCTTCGGGGCTTCTTACTTATCCTCTTAACCATACTTCCATGGCTTCTTGTAGACTTATTCAAATCATATTCCCGTGAGGGCCATGCTTATAGCTACGCCATAAGGGGACCACTTTGGATATTTCTTCAAATACACCCATAGAGGCTTATGGACTTCTTCTAGAGTTTACATCAATGACAACCAATTTTCCAACTATCTCCCCTTTGTCATTGATGACAACACTCATACTCCCCCTATGACCATTGCTCCCCATGTCTTCATGTTTCTGATATTTCTCTCGTGCTTTGTTCTTTCTCTCCTGCTTTTGTTTTTTATCTCCCCCTTTGACATCAATGGAAAAGGCTAACCCCCCCTGACGATTTCTTTCCCATGTATTCTTTGCAATATTTTGTGTAGATGAATATGGGGCTCTTTGTATATCCTTCCTTTCCTCTCTTTCGGGGCTTGTCCATTGGTACTTCCTCATGTAATCCACTAAAGTATATTAAATGCGTTCATGTCAAAATTCCTTCATCACTTGAATTCAAAGCTTCATGGATTGTCATGTCTTCACTAAGCTGACATCAATGACATAATCATTCAACAATATCATCTTGATAGTATAACTCCTCCTAACAACTTATCTTCCCCTATCTCTTTCTGCCTCTCACGACTTGCCTTCCTATGACTAGTTGGTTCCACCTGTCAGTATGCTTATTTTCTTAATCATATGCTTAACTTAACATTCCTCTTGATGACAATGCCAACAAGTCCATCTTCCTTTATTCAATTCCTCATGATATCATGCTTTCATTCACTGTCATGTATATTATTTGGTTCATGTCAAGTATTGTCTTCAAAACCTTCCAAATATCTCATGAATTTATCTATGTCCATATATCACAAAATTGACCATGACTCTACTACTCAACTGCATACAATGTTGATCCATCTATCACTTCACTGTTCTGAGAGATTCTTCGAATCTGTTGCAACTGATCACTATATATTCATGTTTCTCAAGCTTAATCAAATATGTCCATTAGTTTTCTTTATCCTCAAATCAAACTCTACCAGTATGCAACATTTTGTAATGAATATATGCCTACTTGAATAGATGCTTGGAATCCTCTATACGATCATGAATCTCTGCCTCAAAAGTCTGCCAATGATATTCATTGCAACTTCCATCTGACCTCTTCATACCTGCATGGGGATGAGTTATGAAACCTGCTCCTTAATCAACCAATCGCGTCACGAGACATTTTGTACCTCTACCATCAGACCATTCATAATCTTCCTTCCAAAAATTTGCAAATACTTCAAACTACCCGAAACATAGTTCTCCAATCTGTAATAGTTTCTTCTTAGACTCCCCCTCTTTAATATTCACATTACTAGGAGTCTTTGATCCATATGGCTTAGAAAACTACATAAGGATGCTTTGTTGCGGGGTTATTATTCTGAGTTCTGACATCTTCCTCTTTACCTATAGATTCATCATGATCTCGCACATCTACAAATCTTGTGAGTATGATCTTGGGGAGTTCTTCATTTACATGCTCTTCTTGTTTTTGTTTTCTTCTCCAAACCTTCTTTTACCTAATATCAGCGTTTTCCTTCATGGAAGGCCTTATTATGCTTCTACAATCATGTGCTATATGTTTATAGTTGTGACATTTGTAACATTCAATGTTGAAGGGGGCCACATAAACATCTCTTGCTTGAACATTTCTTCCATAAGATCTGCAATCTATAGCTTTGTGTCCAAAGTCATTACAAGTAAAACAATAACCAGGAAAGAAACTTTGATACCTGGGAGTCAATGATCCTCTTTGTGATGTAGTCCTTCTGAATTCACACCTTAACTGATCACAATCTTCTCTTATGTTGAAGCTTCTTTGATTCATGGAGGTAGAAGGTCTTCTTGGAAATACATCTCTTCTGTGTTGATTCCTCTTTTACTCTTGTTGATCATGATTCCTTCCTTTGAGAATTTATGCATAATTCTTAAACTTCTCTTCATTCTTCTTTTCCCACAATCTAGAACACTTCTTTTCAAATTTCATTATTGGTTGTGTGGAGCTTCTTATCTCTTCAACGCTCTTGTTGGGATTGGCAGTTGCATATTCTTTGCATGAGGCCTCACCAATGTATCGAAGACTTGTTTTACTGAAGGGTGACCTTTGACAACTAAGAATATCTTCTAGTACTTGAGATGTCTTCAAGTTTTTGTTGAGCTTGTCAACTTCAACTCTCAATGAGACGACTTCTTCTTCAAGATTCTCACAATTTTCTTCTTTCTTCATCATCAAGATCTTCAATACTTCTTTCGTTCTCTTTGCTTCTTCAAGTTGGGTTTTCAAGGAGATGATTTCTTCTTCGAGTCCTTTTTCTTGTTGATTAAATTCCACTTCATTCTTGCTTAAGCCCTCATATATTTCCTTAAGATGACTTGTCAAAATCTCTTCTCTCTTTTCTTCTTCGTTTACCTTGATTTTTAAGCGAGAAACTTCTTCTTCTTCGTTGACATGTTCTTTTCTCTGTAATACTGTTTCAGCTTCCAAACACTCATTTATTTTCTTCTTTTCTTCCAACTATTTTTTGAGCATTTCTTCAATCCTTCTGGCTTCTTCTAACTGGACCTTTAGATTTGTAATGATTTGCTTGACTTCTTCAGAATTTTTTTTGGGATTTTGAGAGCCTTCCTTTAGCTTGATCAATTCTTCCTTGAGTGACTTGTTTTTCTTCCTTTCTCTTTTTATCTCACTCAAAGCGTTGATTAGTTCTACCTCAAGATCCACTTTGCCTTCTTCATAATCTTCTTCGTCACTTTCAAGTTCTTCTTGTTCTATCTCGATATCTTCTTTATCTTGATCAACATGCTTTGGCTCTATGGTTGCAAGAAGAGATTCCTTAGAGTAGAGATTATGTAGCTTATCCCAAATCTCTTTAGCTGACAAACATTGTCCCACTTTGACTTCTACCAAATCAGGCAATCCATCTAGGATGACATCCATTTCTATTTTGTTGTTCCTTTTCTAATTCCTTTTTGGCTACAGTCTTTAGAGGTTTCTTTGAAGTGGTGTATCCTGTAACAACTGAGTACCAAACATCATACCCATGTTCCTCTAAAAATACTTTCATTATTGAGCTCCATATCTCATAATTTTGACCATCTAACATTGATGTTCCATTACCTGTGTAATCCATGATCTACCTTCCAGTGGTTAGATTTATTTTGAAGGACTTTCTCTGATACCAATTGTTGGAATATTCACCAATACTGAGAGGGCAGGTGAATCAATATTGAGCACTTTTTACCATTTTCAACCATAACATGTAAACATTAAGTTATCAACAATTTATCACACATGATATCAACAATTTATCACTTATGATTGCATTCAATATATCATCAACATATAACCATAGATACAATATAGTACACAATAGTTTTACGTGGAAACCCAAGTGAACGAAAACCACGAAACAACTTTTTAATATATATCTTAAATATTACATCCACATGAAGCACCAACTTCCAAACTTCTCCAGCACCAACTGGAAGGAGGCACAGACCCCCTGTTTACAAGCTCCAACCCGAAATAAGCTACAAATCTCTAAATTCTCTAGCTCCAACTAGAAGGAGGCTCCAACCCCCTAGTTTGTAGGCTCCAACTTGAAGGAATCTCCAAATCCCTAGATTCTCCAGCACCAACTGGAATGAGGCTCCAACCCCCTAGATTCTCCAGCACCAACTGGAAGGAGGCTCCAACCCCTTAGTTTTATGAGCACCAATTCAAAGGAAGCTACAACTCCCTTGCAAGAACCAACCTGCTATTTGAAGACACTAATCTTCCTCTATGCCACCCAACCTCCCAGAAATATAAATAAGAGACTCAACTTGTCACTAATACTGATACATCATCATCATCAACAATGTGTCATTGTTTTTGTCACTGGTACTGATACATCATCATCATCAACATGTCACTGTTAATGCCACTGATATTGATACATCATCATCATCAAAACTGGTTCAACCACATAAAGCTTATTCCAAGATCACTAATAATAAACCCCAAATCATATATCCAATATCACCAACATATACATCAAACCATGTACCAAAGGCATCCAAAACATGCCTCAAACCATGTGCCAAAATATCTAAGACACAAGCATCAAACATGTACCAAAGTATCCAAGATACAAGCCTCAAACATGTTCCATAACATCCGTGATATGCCTTAAAGCATATGCCATAATATCCAAAATATGCTTCAAGAATATACCATAACCTCCAAGCTACAAGCCTCAAAATATATAGAAGCCATACTTTTCATTCTGTGAAAACCCGAAGCATAAGATATCAGACCATTCTACCTTCCTCAACTTTAGCATCAAGAGAATATCACCTTCTTCAAATTTAGAATAGATACGTGATTCATCCGCTATAAACCTACAGACACCCATGCTTTGCTTCACTGCAATTCATGTATACTATATACGTGATTCGTCCATATGCAACCCGCGTATATACTCGCTTCACCCTTCTGCAAATCGTGTATAACCTTAGAAAACTGGTACGGTCACATCCGTACACTTCACTCTCCTTGACCTCCTTTCTCCTAGGCCAAATTTTCTTTGCCGAGTCACCAATCTTCCTAGCACAAGTGCAAACCCACTTATGCTAGCTCCATTCCATAAACACACACTTTCTTGGATGTAAAATGAGAGGTTATTGATGTGTATTTATACCCTTCCCAGTAACTTATTTACTTGATATTTGAGCCAACCTGTAACTTTTTGTTTGCAACAACTTTTCTCCTTTAATTAATTTTACGACCAACTTGTAACTTGTTTGACCTTACATCTAGGGCTTCTTGAGCATGCTTCGAGGTTTCATATTTAAGAGGTTATAACTCCTCAATTGTGAGGATTCCCGTGGTGTACCACCTACTGTTGGAAACGGCTTGACGAGGACTATCAATACAATGAGGCTTTGCATGCATTTTCAATGTCCTTCACTTTCTTTTTCCTCAATCAACTTCGGGATTCATGACCACACCTTTGCGGCTTCTTACTTAACCTCTTAACCATGCTTCCAGGACTTATTGTAGACTTATTCAAAGCATCTTCCCATCAGGTCCATGTTTAGAGATACGCCATAAGGGGACCACTTTGGAGACTTCTTAAAATACACACATAGAGGCTTCTGTACTTCTTCTAGGGTTGACATCAATGACAACCAATTTTCCAACAGTTGGATTTGTTGCTGACTACTACTAGTGGATGATTGTCTATGGCTAGTCCTCTTCTCCTAGCTTTTATAGGTCTAAATTTTATTTTGTATATTAAAGTGGGAGATTGAAAGGAATCCACCCATGGATTTGAAGGCTAGATTCATTCAATGATCTTGTGGGAGCCGATACCCACGAGAGAGAATCTCTACAAAGTAACACTTTATAGACCATTAGGGACAAAATCAATCAATAAAACTATGCTAGCGGTTTTTTTTCTTCTCAGGATACCGAAATTTCAAGAAAATGGTGGGAATTAGGCCAACTTTCGAGATGCTTGAGGTACATGGGTTAGCATGCCATACCAGATGCATGGGGTATGTGGGTTAACATAATAAACTAGATGCATGGTACTATCTTGATGAGGCCTTGGGGCCATATATGCCAACTAAGGTTGAGGGGGCCATAATGCATGATAATGAAAGTCTAGGAAGATGGAAAAGGTCATACTTGCTTATGGAGATGATGGACTTTTGATGCTTAGGGTTAATTGCCCAATTGGAGTTGTGGGGTGAATTTTTGGATAACCTTTGAAGATGCATAGGGTGCATGAGTCAACATACCAGACTAGATGTTTAGTGGAAAATAATACTGTCCAAATGAGGCCTAAGGATAGAAATCCCAGTTATGCCACAATGTCCAAAAATATTAGGTGTTGAAGGTCAGTGAGGTGGATGGAGTTAGAATCACACTCCATTGAAGCTATGATGATGGACCTTTGATGTCTATTATAGTCACACAAATATAGGGTGACAAGATATATTATAGTAGAGAAACCCATGCCATCGTGAGCATGACCATTCCTTGTTATAGAAGATAATGGGAGGAATCATAAGATCAAGGGAAGGAAGTAAACTAATGTGGAAAATAATGAAAGGGTGTGATTGACTTGATTTGATACATGTTTTTACTTGTTATTGTGTATTAGGTATGCAAGAAGTCTAATCAAGAGTATGTAATTATCATGAGGCATCCACTCACCGAACCCGTGACATAGCACGTGTGTTCATGGGATATTAAAGAATACCTCTATTTACATTATATATTGATAAATACATCCCAAAATGCTTTTGTTGAACCCTCTTCCCAATACATCTTTCCTATAAAATAAACTTTTACTTTTACTAGATATCCACTATTTTTACCAAATACCCCTTTTTATACCCCCCAACACCTATAAACTCCCCCCATACTTTGCATCCCCCCTGGCCAATACCTACAATATATTGACACTATCTTTCATAATTTTAAAACCCACTTTATGAATGAATGTGATAAGATATTGGTCACCAAGGTGAAACTGCCATGGTAATTATATTAGTTGGGCACAATATCTATTAATAATGCAAGTGAGAGATTTACCTATGATGCTTGCACGAGTAACTCTCTCACCTATGCAATAGTACTAGTTATTGAGGTGAATATTTTGTTATGGTTGTGTATATCATATAGTACCTTGCAAAAGAATAAGTAAAATACAATACAACTTTGGGACAAAGTTTTCTAAAGGGGGGGTGTATGTAATGCATGTCTTTGGTAATACATACATTTTTCCAATACAAGGTGCACTCTAGAATAATTTAGTTATTATAATATATGAAAATAAATTTTTTAAAGAGCACTAAGTAATTAAGATTTAATTAATTAATCTAGGGTAATTAGTTCATGAAGGAATACTTGAATGGATGACAAGTGGATTCATCCATCCAATTGGAGGAGAAAGTTTTTAAGGCAGTGAAGGGAATTGGTTAGGGGATCTTTGGGTTGTTTGTTAGTCTTGTGAATAATCTATGAGAGAGAAGGAATAATTTTGCTAGTTGGTAGGAAAGTGGTGAGGATATCCTAGTTATTCGAAGGGGGGGCTTTGACCCAATTTGGTGATATTTTAGAGAGGGAACACAAATTTTGGTATAGATTTATTGGCTGAGAGATCAAGAGCTCTCAACTTCATGTTGAGGGGTAGGTTGGGAGAAGATTTGTCCCACAACTCTTAGTTTCTTTACTGTGGAGCTATTGTTGGTACTTGGCATTTGGGATCCTTTGGAGATTGCTATAAGTCCATTTCAAATTCGGCATCACTCTAAAGTATGCCTCATCGTATGCCTCATCTCTAGTTAATTAGTATGTTACTTAATTAGGAGATGAATACTTTATTGAAATTTTGAGTTAATCGGTTGATTGTTTATGAACACTAGTTGTAATGAAGGTAAATTGTATCAATCTAACTTCATTTAAATAATCTTTAGGGCATATGATAGCAATTCAAATATATTCTTTTATTCATAAATTAATCCAATATGTTCATCATTTACAATTTCTTGAAGCGGTAATTGCTAGTAAATTATGCTAGGATGTGATATGTTTTTAAATTTATTTTTATTAATGTTTTTGAAATTTGTTTTAGGAATTAGCCCTAGTTGTTAAAAAATATGTTCTTTAATTTTCTTAGATATTTATTAAAGATGTAAAAAATAAACTTTGATATAACTAATTTAGTAGTGAATAGATTAAACTTTTAGTCCTAACCCATTATTTTTTTTTTAGCAAAAAACAATATCTAATTGTGGGCTTTACAAAACCACAAGAAATTATCTTAGTTGGATGTAGACAACAACATTTTTCCTAAAGGACAGAGGGTTGTTGCATCGAGGAAAGAGCCGTAATTGTGATATGGTTCTATAATTCTCTGCATTGGCAAAGACTAAGTATCAAGTATATATTTTCAATTCAACTAATGCAATCAATATGACCATAGAAATTAGTGGTATAATGTTCATTGCAATAGGGCTAGATATGATGTCCTCATCAAAACCTTTGATTCAAAGATAATAATTTTCTCCTTTAATTTGAAATCTATGAATCTTCAGAAATATTACCTAAAAGAAGAATACATGACAATGTTCACGACAAATGTTTATTTCCAAGATAGTGAAAAACACAATTATTAATTTGGCAAAAACCTCTAGAGTTCTCATTTTTTAGAGGTTGCATTTATTGTTGTTTTCACCTATGTTTCGTAAAGTGCTACCCCCAAAATCACCATTTTTTTTAAGGTTAAAATTACAATCTTTTACAACCATGGCCTTAAAAACCCATAATATTGCAAACATTCGGGGTTAAAAATAAAACTTGTTTGAAATTGTGGTCTTAACAACTAGTACCTGTAACGTCCCCAGCCACCAATAGGTCGAGCAACGCCACTTCTTGGACATCTCTCTTAGCTCTAATACCATTTTGTAAATTTATATGCATGCATATCTAACACAATTAACAATTACAACATTCTGTTCATGCCACTTATTCATGCAGAAATAATCATTCAAACATACTGACAATATATGCATACAGATGACATATTCTAACCATACAGAGATCAATGCGGAAATAACAATGAGCCTACACACACATCATAATTGATATATCTAGGCATTACTCATCAAGTTATAACACATGTACAACTACACAACATACAACTAACAGAGATTTGGCACTTATCTTTCAATAGATGACCACCAAACTGCATGCAGACCTTCCATGAAACTCCCAACCTTAGACCACGCTACTCATCACGCTCAGCAGTGGGTCACCCCCGAGCTAGGACTAAACTCCACTGGGAAAGGGATTCCTAGGCTTGGCAAGGGCAACAAAAAAGTCACACAGGTCAACATGAAGGATTATCTCCCAAGGCCAGCTCACACTAACAACCTACAGTTTCTCATTCCCCACATGCCTGTCCCACCCCAGGAAGTGTGCCCCTTCTCTGCTCCACAGTCCTTCAACTACCCCACTTCCATTCCAAGGCTTCAACAACAGGCCAGACATGAATTCTCTGAGCACTATAGATGCAATTGGGATTCCTCTGGGAAATCACTTCCCCAACAACCTCTCTCACATAGAGGGAGTTTCTTGTAGGCCTGGCAACCTACTTCTTCAGTCCACTTCTAAGTCAATTCTCGAAAAGGTGATGGAAACAACAAAGCTCAATAAGAGCAGATGATGGCAGCAAGCCACACTTAGTCCAGGAACTGCGTGGGCTGCAACAACCAACAATTATGACACAACACGGCTCAGACAGTTACAGGGTGTGTGCCTATTCAGAGGTCAATGATGGAGATGATGGTGGCTCAGTACGTGAGTCAATGGTGAATCTGTTCGGGTGACTGACTTCCAGAGAATCGTAATGGTCATGACGAACTCGAGACTCGTCTCGCCGCAAGGATGGGGAGCAACCTAGAATGGGAAGCAAACCCCCAATGAGTTGGCTTTCCCAGCTTTAACTGCATGCGCCCAGGTCGACATCTATCTTCCTGCAACTGTATGAGTTCCACTTAGCACTTGTTCCCTTTCCAGGAACTTAGTACAACATCGATCATGTCCCCTTAGCCTTTAGGAAATAATAATAAAATATTATTCCCTTAGAGGTAAGCCCTCTGGCTTAGCCCCTAGGCCTAAACACTTAGCCCCCTCCCTTACCCTACCTAGTGGAGCTTAGTCTCCCATACTCTTTCTTCATGGTCGGTCTACACACAACAGTGTAATTTTATTAATGATATGTGCAATTACATATACAAAAAACAAGCTCATGGCCTTAAGCATCTAGGCTCTCTGTCCTAATAAACATACAAGTCTTCAGATTATAAACACTTGGCTCACCAACCTATAAACATAATTACAATTGAGCAGGGGCTCGACCTTGGGGTGTTATAGTACCATTACAACTTAGACCTTAAAATCAACCCCCAAATTGAAAAGTGGTGCTACTAGTAGCACCATTTTCTTTTTGGGATTAAAATTACAACTAATTTGAAATCGTGACCTTAACAAACAATATTGTTGCAACCAAAACCTTAAAATTAACATTTGAACCAAAAGAGGGTGCTATTAGTAGCACCCTTTTTGGGGGAGGTTAAAATTGTAACTTGTTTGAAACTGTGGCCTTAACAACCGATACCATTGCACCAAAACTTTAAAATCAACCTACGAATCGAAAGTGGGTTTTTTGAGGGTTAAAATTACAAGTTTTTTGAAACTATGGCCTTAATGACCAATATCATTGCAAMYAAATATTAAAATCAATCACAAAATAAAATAAAAAGGTGTTATAAGTGGCACCCCCTTTTTCAGGCATAAAATTAAACATTTTTGAAACCGTTGCCTAAAAAATAGGTATTACAACAAACAAAATCATAAAAAGGAAGGACATGGAAAAAAAAAAACACAAAATCAAAAGAAAAAGACATATTTGTTTTTTAGAAAAACAACATTTTAAATTAAAAATACAAACAAACAAACAAACAAAACATAATTTAAATTTAATAAAAATAAATAAACTTAAACCCCACCCTTTCTCTTTCATTATCCTTCACACACACACACACACACATATATGAGTGGGCCTAATGGTTAAAAACACGTGTTTCTTCCTATGAGGTCACAGGTTCAACTCCAGAGGGGGGTAGAGTATGTACACCTACGTAGACTTTAGTAGTCAAATTGTTGCACAGAGGGGGTCCCTTGTTTCACAAACAAGGGTGTCTCATACAACATTTTGATGTATGGCTTGGTCATGATCTTAAAATTACATTATTATTATTATAGTCACCTAACACAATGACACGAGACACAAAGGACATGGAAATATGAGTATATGATACATGAAATTTTGACCCCGAAAACAAGACACGAAGGACAGGTGTGTGTGTGTGTATATATATATATATATATGATTTTTTTTTTTTAAATTACACATACAAAAATGAAATTTAGACATAAAGATTCATATTTTGTTAGAAACTAGAAGATTTACATGATACAAAACTTTAAACATGTAACAAATGATAAATCATGATTCATTATACATTGTAACATCAATGATAATCAAATGACAAAAACTGAACACACAAGAAATTAGAACCATAAGCCGCAACATCCTCAATCTCAATAAGTCATTAAAATCAAAATGCACATAGATACTGAGTCAAAGTCACTAATACTATAGGTGGGAATACCAATGGAAAATACAAACTAGCCATAGGGCAGATAATAGAACCATAGATGGAAGAATCTCATAGCTCATGAGTCGCAATTGTCAGTAGTCTTCCATGTCATAATCATCAAGATTAGCATCACTACCTGTGTTCTCTCCTCCATCCTCCTCCTGCTGCTCTATATCCAATGCAATCTGTGCATCTACTGGTGTGGAGGATAAACCTCGAGAGGATCACCATCACAAAAAATGACCATTTCTAGCACTAGTTCATTAAGATCCAAGTTGACTAATGCCAATTCAACACTGTTGTCCAAACCCATATCATGATGAAACACATCCCACATATTTTTCTTTCTCGTCAACCATCTGGATGTAAATAAGATGGAGGTTGGTGTGCACATACACCACTAAGTCCACTGACACGATGACAAAGAGAAGAGTTCAACAAAATAGTTTATACTTGAGTGAAGGGTACATTTTTATGAGGGTCGTGACAAAAGAGTTCAACAATCAATGCCACCAACATCGAGGTATGTAAAAGTCTTGGTGCTCTTGATTAAATGCCAGTACCATACCTTCATGATAGAATCTAGTGGAAACATTGCAATCCTGCCTATCTTGAAATCATGAAAACCGTTAAGTCTGCTGAATTTTGAATGAGACTTGAAATTCTACTTTCTCCATATGAAGTTCAATGAGGTTGGAACCACTCTCAAACATCCTGAAACAATTAATGGTAATGTTAAAAATTTAAGTAAAATGATGAAAATGAAAGATAAAGGAGAATGTCACTTTTACTTACTATAAAGGAGAATGCCACTTTAAGAATTTAATATTACCATTAATTACTAGGGTGGGTGAAATGGAGGGGGTGGGGACCTCTTTAAATAACATTAATTGGGAAAAATAACCATCAATTGCGCACCAAAACACCTCACAACTCCAACTTGCATGAGAAAACGTGAGCCTGAGACCATTCCTATGCATGACACGTGTCATGAAATTGGGGCACGTGCAAGGCATGAAAATGAATTTGGGACGTTTCTTATGCACATGACACATGCCAAATCTGTGTCCGACACGTATCCTCATGAATCCGTGTCCCCACACCAGATAGGCGACATAGAGAACTAAATAAACTTGTCATATTTCATAGCTTTATAGACTTTAATAGTTAAACACTACACTAATGAGGTCTCATACACCAATTTGGTGTGTCTTGGTAGTGACCTTAAAATTTTATATATATATATATATATATATATATATAACCATTATTTTAAAAAAAAATTAAAAAAATATATATAAACAAATTTATAAAAAGAAAAAAAAATATAATGAAAAACTCATAACCATAAAAAGATAAGATGAATTGTAATAGAATTTTTAGATATAAATTGTGTTGAAATTTAGAGATATTCCTATATTCAAGTGGACTGTCTACTTATCAAAATGTAGATAAAACTTTTATGAAATAGAAAAAAATAACCCTTTAAAATGAATAAAAAAACAAAGAATACAAAGAAGATGAGGAACAAATCTTGAAATTATCTGCAGCTACCAGTCATCCCTCTCCATATATAAATTTATTAAAAAAATAGAAAATAAAATAAAAACAAAAAAATAAAACCACTCTATGTCCAAGGTGAGAAAGTTCACTCCCTTTCAAATTAACACTCCACCCAACGTCATTTACAAAATTAAAAATATCGAACAATCAGCATATATGTCTGTGATAAGGGGGAATGGAAGAATTCTTTATTGAGAGTGGTCTTCATCTGGTCGTCCATGCATTAATAGCAACTGCTTCCACTAAATGTTATTAATAATAGCAACTGATCATCATCATCATTTATAACGCAACCACAGTCTGATCCCCCTTACTGTGTGTAGCGGGTACATAAGTAATAATTACCACGTCTTTGGTGGTGTGATAAATGTAACAATAGAATCACACAATTTTTTTGATTTAAATATGAATCATACACATATCCATCATTTTGGACATCCTCTTTAAGTCACCTCTTCCAAAATGAGGAATATATGTACAGCAATGGAATCACACATGTCCATGTTTTGTCCAGAATTACAGAAATTCACTGGAACCTTCTACAGTTTGGTTTTATATTTTGGGGAGATTTACCACCTCATCCTCATCATAAGTAAACATTTTTTTTCATTTAAAGTAAACATTTTTTTATTTAGAGAGTATCCTTCAGCTCAGGGCTAGAGAGTGATCAAGGTGTCTTTCACTCACCCAAAGACCAAGTAATTAATGAAAATAATAAAGAACCTTAAAACCCTCTTTGACAAATGATTCCACAAGTCAAAGAGTTCTGTACTAAGCATTATCACTCAATTTATTCAAGGCTGAACTTTTCACTTTTCACTCTGTATAATGTACCTGCCACTCTGATTCAGATTAGATTAAAGTTATGTCTCTTCTATGTATCCATATCATTGGTTACTCTTTGATATTGGCTCCCACTAAATTGAAGCTATGAGTTTTCCAAGCCACATGGTTATAAAAATCAAAATCAAAACTAATAGTGAAACTAATCACAAATAAATAATTTCATTTTTTAATTTTTTTGTTTAGATATAATAAAAATAACATATTTTTTATTTTTTAAGGTGAGAAAACTTATTCTAATTTAATAGTTTTAAGTGGTAGTTAAAACAATTATTATTAATAGCTGTCCATCAATATAGATTAATTTATTGTTGTTATTTAAGGAAAATCACACCATCTAAAATATTTTGTTGGTATTTAGTAAGTAGTTAGATCTTCACTATGTGAGATGTCTTTGTCTTTGGGTCTTGAGCTATTAACACTTACATCCAAGAAGACAATCTCTTTACCAATTAGAAGCATTTTTAGGTCTTACTCCAAGACCTAAAGACAATTTTAACCTAAATAGTATCCAAAAACCATTTCCCTTTATGAGCATCACTAAAGCCCCCTCCAATAAAGTTATATGCTTTCTAATAACATTTAATCTTAATCCCATACATGAAACTAGATCCTACCTCAATTACAATTTAACCTCATATAAATTTTATGATAAAGAATTTTTCATTTAGTATATTTTAGATAATAAAAATAATTCAATTTTAATAATTAAAATGTGTTTTTGTTAAAAACATATAATCATATAAAATCAACATAATATAAATTTTAATAAAAAAAATTAAAAAAACAATTGAAATGCAAACATATATATATATTTTTTGAATCATGCAATTTTTTTAAAGTTCAAATAATATTCCTTGATTTCCTCATCTTCTATTAATTGAATTGATCTTCTATTAATTGAATTGATTTGATTTATTATTTATGGTATTATTTTTATATGTAAAAAAAATTGTAAATAATTATTATTTAACCCACATTACATTACTAAATTTTGTATAACATATTATATTAAAGCAATATATACCAATATTAACATTATTGATAGTGGTATAAGATCTAAAAGTGTTTTATCTAAGAACTAGTTTTTCTTGAACAAGTTAATGGCCATTACCAATAGATATAGTTTTTTTCTTGAACTTGTCATCTTCAATACTACTTAACAACTAACTAAGTTATGATAGATTTTACTATTTTCTAAAAAAAAATCAATATTAACATTATAGATAATGAGAAAAATTTCACTTATAAATATTTAAATTAAATTTAAAAAACAAAAAACTTAATTTAATTTATACATATAATAAAACTATACAAATTTAATAAAAAAAACTATAAAATAACATCAAAATTTATTATTAAAAAACCATGTTGATATATATAACATGAGAATACATAAGTTGAGGAAGTAGTCGTTAATAAATTTTTTTCCATGTAATAGTCGTTAATAAATTATGAGTTCACACTTAACTTATTTTGAATAGTTATGAGAGAAGATTTCATTTTAGATTACCTTTGATGGTTTTGAACTCAAAAAAATGTAAATGTAAAAGTAGAAAAAATATAAATGTTAAAAAAATGTAAATGTGAATGTAAAAGAAATATAAATATAAATGTGATTGATAAAGTAAAAAATAATTAATTTAATATATTAATTAAAATATAATCAATTTTTATAAAAAAATAAACCAAATCATGAATAAAAACATATTACATGAAAAATGTAAATATAATATGTGACTGATAGAGTAGGAAATGATTAATTTAATATATTAATTAAAACATAATCAATTTTCATAAAAAAAAAAAGAATAAACCAAATCAAGAATATGGAATATGAACATATTATATGTAAATTTTATGTTGGTTTTGGATTCAAATTACATTTAAAAAAATATATATATATATAAACTTGAATGTTACTAATTACATTAAAAGGAGTTTTTTACAGCTGTATTTTACAGCTCCAACTATGCATCAGCTCAACAAAATAAAATATGGATGTGTGTGGTGATTTTATATATGAAAGCAAAAGAATAAAGTTTATTATCCAATCTACACGACATTACAAGCTTTAAAGAAGATCTAACCAGTCTAAAAATGAATGTAAAATTTATTACATTTTTAATATAGTTAGAAAAAATAAATTCATTAATATGAAGGGTAAGAATGGAGGTGGAAGTAGAGGAATAATAAAGAAACCTTAATATATAAGGGTGGGAAATAGTAGAGAGAACTATTATTTCCCCACCCTCAAACAAAACTTAAAACCCTCGCTTGCCAACTAGAAAGCATGTATGACATAATGGTCACCCTCTTGTATTAAGTGTTTGTCCTTTTCTCCTCTAGCAAAACATTGCTGTACAATTGCAAACTTATATAATTGCTGTATAATTGCAAACTTATAAAATAGGTGTGATTAAGGGAAGGCAGAGTATGAGCCGTGGCTATGGGGAGGAGAAATTGCAGAAAAATTGCATTTAAAGAGGTTGTGGGAATGGGTTTGAAAATTTGTCTCCTCGTCAGCTAATGACACTATATTACACAGCGAGTTGCATTTTTGTGTGGACGACCAAAATTCAAAGCATCAGTCTGCATGAGATAGTTAATTATGGATACATTTTTTTCCACCAACTTACAAAGACAAAGACGTCACAAAGGTACGCACATTAACCATCGATACTTACTGCGTTGATTGCCATGTGACCAGATTTTACTATACACATTAATTTCGGAGGCTGTATGTTATAATTATATCCATCGCACTATTCTCAGTTTTATTATTGTTCAACTAAAAATTATTTGTAATCATTGTCAATTTATTAAATAGTGTTTAATTATCTAACTATAGATTTAAGTAATAAATAATAATGAGTGTAGCTATATTATTTGGTGCATTATATAATAATAATAATTATTATCATCCAATTTTAAGGTTTTTGTCAAGTCAAGAAATTAAATTGGTATATGATATCTCTTGTTTGTGGGACAAGAGACTCACAAACCAGAAAATACATGTTCTTAAAGAGTAGGCCCATTCAAAGCATTATATATATTAATAGTTTACACTTCTATTAGAATATGGTAAAACTAAGGAGGAGGCCTAAAACAAGATTTTCCTGCACTTGAGTCGCAGTTGAAACATAGCTCCTTACCCCTGAAGACCGGTTGCTCGACGAACGGTTGTCCATGTATTTTTAGTAAACCTTATATTACTTCCTCTACTACACTCTCTGGTCTGGTAGATCCACGCACAAGGGACTTTACTTCTTGACCAGATTGTGTGGATAAGCCTGGGAACTTGGGGGTGCACCTTCTATTTCGCGGGGAGGTAATAAACACTTGTTTGTCTTTCGCAGGCACTGGAAGTAGTGGACATCAAACAAGGTAACAAAGAAAATGGTGCTCAGTGCAGACGTGGGCCTTGAGGATACGTGCCGATTGGCAATTTGTGCTTTAGTAGGGAGATTTGCCTACGGGCACTTGTGCAGTGAAAAAACTCTGGCTTGGTCGAAAAGTACATGGTCACATGTGTTAGGTTATTCTCCGGAGTTGTTACTACTTTCCAAAGGTTGGTGGGGGGTTATCTGTTGATCCTCGAAAGATGTGGAAACTCTGTTAGCCAACAAATGGATGAACGGGGATAGTAGCTTTATGCTTAAAAAATGGAGAGTGTCATTCAATCCTGAGACAAAATATTTCTTTTTTCGGCATTTCTGGATTCTACTTCTAGGTCCGCCTCTCCACCTTTGGAATGAAGGGGCATTAAAGGTTATTGGCGAGGCTCTTGGCAGTTTCATTGCAGTTGATAAAGGTTTATTACGCTCGTTTGTGCGAAAAGTCTGTGGGATACTGGTTGAAATGGACATTAGTCGTGGCCTTCCCGAAAATTTAGAAATTGAATGGAGAGGGAGGTGTTTACTTCAACGTCTTGATTACTTGGGCACACCCTTCCGATGTAGCCCATGCCATAGTACTCGACACCTACGCAGAGATTGTAAAGGTTTGTTTGAGGAGGCAGATGTTCCGGAGGACCTTGACTCACCTAATGAATTTATTGATTTATCCACTGAAACGGGGTTCTATAGTGGAGGTCATGATCTTTGGTCACAAGACTGGAAAGAACATGAATCAACGCCAACTTTTTTCGGTAATTTCAAATACCATTTTCCTTTTTTTTTCTACACTTTTGACTTTGGAAAAAGAAACCTTAAGTTCCTCGAAGTGGTTAGCACTTTCCACTTCGCATGTTTTTCCACAGCCTGTAGAGGGTGTGGGAGGTCTACCCGTGTCCAATCATCTTATTGATACTCCTATTCCATCCTGTGACTTGAATGAGATTTCTAGGGGCCCAACTCAGCCACTTGTGGTGAACCATTCTAATTCATTGACCTTATATAATGACATTTGTCCTTCCACCCTACCTGTGGATCCCTTGGTAACTGAACCTGCACAAGGATCCTCTCCAATTTTATCTGTTTCTCCCCCTACCCTTCCGGGTTACCGTGAACCGGAGGAGACAGAACTCTCCCTTGAAGTCATTTTAGATTCCTTTATTCATTATCTTAAGGATCAGTCCTCACTTACCCAGTTACCTATTTTTCGAGGGAAGGCGATACAAAATACTAGCTCCTTTGTCGGGGAGGCTAGTGGTTCGCGTATGGTGACGGGCACAAAGGAGAAAGACTATGTTTGGTCCTGTGGATTGGGGTTTGAGACCTCCCCCATCAAAACACGAAGTGACAGAAAGAAACTATCAAAGGAAACACTGTCTACAGATCCTGCTAATCCCATCGATTGTGGGACACTTAGAGCATGCAAAGCCCTAGCACGGGTTAAATAATGCTTTTGCTCTCACTAAATTTAAGAGGGATTGGGGGCGCCCTCAAACTAGCCTCGGTGCACAGGGTACTTGATAAAACTAGGCCTGAGATTGTCATGTTCCAAGAAACTATGGTAGTTGCAGTAAAGGCTTGGGACTTTATGTTCACTCTCCGACTAAACTGGCTTTGTTGTGCTATAAAATCTGACGAAAGTTCGGGCGGATTATTGGTATCTTGGGATCCCAACTTTTTTTATTTGAGACCCTTTCTAACTTGCGGTGGCATTTTATTGTCAGGATATTATCTTACCACTAGAAGACAGATTAATATTCTGAATACCTATGGACCTTGTGTGGAGCGGAAAATTTCCTAGGAGCGACTGGGAAGTTCGGGTTTGTTAGCTGAAAACAATCTAGTTTTGGCGGGCGACTTAAATTTGACTTTGTCTTCTGGTGAAATCTGGGGAGGTGCTAGAACTTTGGGATGCTTGGGAGGTTTTTTCAATACTTTTTTTCAAGGTTTTGGTCTTATTGACATTGCTCTAGGGAAGCTTGTTCCGACGTGGAGGAATAATCGGGCTGGAACTGATCTTATAGCAAAGAGGCTCGACATAGCCTTTATTTCTGAAGATTTACAAGCCTCGATTGGTATTTACCGATCTTGGGTGGAGTACCCATACATTTCAGACCATGCTCCTATATTGCTACAGTTGGATTTACCCTCTACTTTTATCTCCTATCCCTTTAAGATGAATCCATGCTGGATTTAGGAATTAAGTTTCGAGACTTTGGTAAATAAGCTCTGGACTGATCCAAAATATCTGGGTGAAAGTGGTAAACAAAACAGGTTAGTGTGGAAACTTAAGGACCTAAAGCAGTGCACTAAACAATGGTTAAAGGATCAAAAAATAAGGATAGAAGCAAATATTAAAAGACTTGAAGAAGAAATTGTAGAGTGCCTTCACAATAACACAATTAGAACCGGTCTGATTGCTCAAGAATCTTTAGTGAAGGAACTTGAAACTACAAGGAATAAGATTCTTAAGGAAACAGAAGAACACTAGCATCAGCGCAGTAGGGCTACTTGGATACAGAGTGGAGAAAATAACACTAAAGTTTTCCATAATTATGCAAACTTTAGAAGAATAAGTAAGTATATATGGGAAATTTTGGATGATTCGGGGGAAGTTTTTGTAGTGTACCAATTGCTCTGATACCAATTTGTAGTGTACCCTTCACTACCCAGGTTTCCCAACCTCACAGTTTACCATTCCTTACATGGAATTATAAGCAAATGCATTTAAACACAATTAAACACACTTAAATTACAGAGTGAAACATATCTGGGTACTGCTATAATTGAATGTTCCATAACATTCATCATTAATTCATTTACACAGCGGAAAACATGATACAAAACAGCACAGTCAGGTTCAAATGTAATAAACCATATTTCAATACTTATCTTTTATCGACTGGAGAAATCACCAACCAAGTGTAGGCCTTCCACGAACCTCCCAGCCTTAGACCACACTGTTCATCAACTCAACAGTAGGTCACCCCCGAGCTGGGACCGAGCTCCATCCCAAGGCAAGGAATCCTAGGCTAGGCTGAGGTTACAGGGAAGATAGCACATACACATTTACCAGGGAGGAGCTCTCCCAGGAATCTCCCACGCTCACTGCACACAGGCCCTCATTCCCCACATGCCTGTTCCACCCCAGGAGAGTGCACATTCTCTATCACCCAGACAGTCCTTCGGCTGCCAGTCTCCCTTACCTTGGGTTACAGGAACAGACTGGATCGGAATTCTCCGGCTCTGTGGCAGCTACAGGGTTCCTTCCAAGAGTTCTCTTCTCCCTCTGCGCACTTCCTCACCTGGAGGAGTCGCTCACAGGCCAACAAGCCTCACGCAGTCCAGTACTGTGCAGTCATGACCATCCACAGAAAACACAGACACAGGTTTCCCCAATTCAGTTCAGCAATCACTAGATGATCTCACAGCAACGTTTCTCGAAACAGGGACTTCACACCCAGGCTAACTCAGCTTTCCCAAAAACCACAAGATTCTTCCCGAAAACCTCACTGGCTTCTCGCAAGCTAGGAATTATACTCACAGGTTATCTCAGAGACATACCCCGACTACACGGCTCCTAACCGAGGTTTGTACCCGGGTCTTCCACACAAAACATAAGTTTTTCTCTCTGTGACAGACATACACAGGCTTCTTGCAGACTGGCTCGTACTCTTCCCTCCCAGGCAATCGGGTCGAATGGAGTCCGAACCCCCTTCATGGCTTGCTGGTCTTGGTTTTATTTGCATGCACCAGGGTTGAAACTTGTCACCCTGGGAACTACATGCATTCCATCCGTACACCTTCCTTCCACCACTTGGGGAATCACGGGTCCTTCAAAAGGACTTAAGATAAAATAACGTGCACATGGATTTTTAGGAATAATAATAAAATATTATTCTAGGCCTAAGCCCCCTAGGCTCCTCACTCAGCCCTTTTCCCACCTTCCAGCCCCTAGTTCCTTGCCCCTTCTGTGGACGCTCACTCCCCCATCACTCATTCATCGTGGTCGGTC
>JASDQU010107755.1:0-10010 GCA_032191745.1 Picea mariana
GGTCCAGATATTCCTACAGACCTTGGGGATCTACGGTCCCAATTTCCTCGCTATGCACGAAGGTAGAGGGAAAGGGGCAAGGTATGTAGCGCCCTTGTTTCTTTCGTCAATCTAACGGTCATGAATGACCCAGGAATTTTTCGACGGGATCTCGTTCGTTGATTGATGCTTATCCCTATGCTGCTACTTCGAGATTTTAAGAGGGTCCTTCCTCCTCGTATAGGGTTGTTAAGACTTGCGCATTCATGTCCTTTTTCCAGGATCTTGGTAAACCTTTCCAAGGAGGGAATCCATGTGAAAAGGTCTATTCCAGGGCATTCCTGGAGACAGATAAGGGGAAAAAAGTTCCCGAGAATGGACTGGAAGTTTGACTTGGTTCGACTTGCGCATAATTACATTCACTTATCAATCATAAGCCATGCGTGGTTTTTCTATTATAAGCATATATCTACCATTTCTTATCAAAACACTGCACAAACATTCTTATACTGTAATCATTCACAATTTCATAGTTTATGAGCATATATGTCAACATATGAATTTCAAGATGTAATATGAAAAACACTTATCAGAAATAACATCAGAAGTGGGTGCGACTGCTGAGAGGGGTGCTTGTTTCCACCCAACCGTAGGCTTAGTGACTCCCAACGGATTTACCACTAGCCACCCCCGAGCTAAGACCTCGATGTTGCGAGACTGCGTCTCCGTTTTCCAGTGACCAGGAGCGAAGGTTGCAATCCTTCCTCTCTACTATCACTCACTCTGCGTGTTTCCAGAGCTCTTCCCTCGCGTCTGCCCTCGCAATCGCTTCTACCCCCACACCTTATCCTCTTGCGAGGTTGCATGTGGCGCGATTACCCTCGTGCTGATCAGGCCTGACGGCTCTATGGATGGGAGGTTCACCTCCCATCCTTCATTAAAACATCTACCCACCAGCCTGCGAGATATTTAATTCAGGGCCAGCGAGCCACTTTTGGTTCTCCGGGCCAGTGGAGTTCAAATATGGTATTCATTCTCAGTGGAAGTTAATGCCACCTTCCCAGGTGCCCTCCACCGCCATCGTGGTCTCTTTTTCTACACATCCCCTCTTAGCAGTCCTGCAATAAATTCAAAATGTTATTCACATTCATTGACCTTTTCCTTAAGGTCCATTTACATCACCTATTCACATTTATGAGTTTTCCATAGTGCTTGGCCAGTCCAGTTATATTTACAAGCTGGGGGAAATAGGGTGTTACAGAGTGCTCCCCTACATCACCCTTAGGAGCGCTGACACTCCCCTATAAGGTGCTAGGGAGCGTTATAGCACCCAATAGCCCTTCTGAGGGAGCACTATAAATTTTTAGAGCACTGGCGCCCCCCTTGAGCCTACTAGGGAGCGCTATAGCACCCTGATGCCCCTTTTGAGGGAGCAATGTCTAATCTGGGCAGCAATTGATCTGTTGAGGAGAATAAGGGGAAGATATTTCGAGTTTGGAAGGCAGTTGCATTCGAATTCCTGGTTCAACCATGATCTTAAGAGAAGATCCCTGATCTAAGGAGGGAATTCCTCAACTTACCCTAAAGATACATCAAGAGGTTAAGCCTCTCTAAACCTATATAAACAGGCTCCATCATGGTGAAAAGGAGGAAGAATTGGAAGCATGAAACCTATGATCTCATAGGAAACATACAGTGAACTGGAGGAAAGTAATCAGTAAAGTTGTTGTCGTCCGGATCGTGGATCTTTTGAGAAAGGGTTAGACAAAGGGGACTTGACGAAGCTGTTGCATTCACATCTACGGTTGTAAGCTACTTCTTTCATTGTTCTCATTAATATGCCATGCTTGGCCTATTTCTTTCTAGTTTGTGTTTAATCTCACATGAACTTGTCTATGATAGATAGATCTATTTCAAGTTAATATCAATAGAGTAGGAAGTGGTTGTACTATTGTTTGTCTACAAGGCTCATCGAGGAGTGAAAGATTGGAGCTCAACTCGGAGCGTGAAGGGACAAACGTTGATAAAAGGTACTTCTTTTCTCCTTCCTCCTCATGCATTAGTTTGTATAGATCTGAAAGGAAGTCAGTGTCCACGTTAAGCATCTTCTGTCTTAAGAGTTAAGAGTCTATCTCTCAAGAGGAGGTATACCTGTCCGTAGGGAGATTTTCCTTCAATAGTGTATACCCAATCTCCAGGGTTTGAAACTTGCAATTCTAAGAGAAATGCATAACGTGACTTATGATGGGCACCCTAAATATTAGAAGACTATGGCAGTATTCAGGAGCCATTACTTTTGGCCAGGTATGAAGAAAGAGATTGTTGAATATATCGTCAGATGTATGGAATGACAGAAGGTTAAAGCTGAGCACAGGCACCCAACAGGGTTGCTACAACCTTTTCCCATTCCTGAATGGAAGTGGGAAGTGGTGACAATGGATTTTATTACAGGATTTCCCAGAACAGGTAAGCTGCATGATTCGATCATGGTAGTGGTGTACAAGATTACAAAAGCTGCCCATTTTATTCCACTGAAAACTACTCACAAGGCAGTAGATGTTGCTGATATTTTCGTGAAGGAAGTGGCACGATTGCACGGAATTCCTAAAACAATTGTGTTCGACAGAGACCTGAAATTCACCTCGAATTTATTTAAAGGATTGTTCAAAGAATTCATAACGAATCTAAACTTTAGTACAACTTATCATCCTGAGTCTGATGGACAGACAGAGAGGGTGAATAGAGTGATAGAAGGCATACTGAGAATGTATGTGATGGACAAACCATCAAAATGGGAAGACTACCTACACTTGGTAGAATTCACTTACAACAATGGGTATCAAACATCATTGAAGATGAGCCCATTTGAAGCACTTTATGGTAGAAAGTGAAATACTCCAGTAAGCTGGGATAATCCAGCTGACAGGGCAGTAATTGGGCCAGAGTTGCTCAAGGAAATGGAAGAGCAAATGCTTAAAATTAAGCATAATTTAAAAGCTACCCAAGACAGGCAGAAAAGTTTTGCTGACAAAAACAAAACCCACAGAGAATTCAAAGTGGGTGATTATGTTTTCCTGAAAGTAAAAGCTAATAGAAGTTCCCTGAAGCTGGCAAACTGTGCTAAGCTGGCAGCCAGATTTTGTGGGCCATTTGAAATACTAGAAAGGATTGGGCCAGTTTCATATATGCTTGCATTACCTGCATCCATGACTGTACATAATGTGTTTCATGTTTCATTGCTTAAGAAATATATACATGATGCTAATCATGATATCGATTGAAATGTGATTCAGGTGGAGCAAGAAGGTATCCTGCAAGTGCATCCTATGCGCATATTGGACAGGAAAAGAAAACATCTCTGGAATCAAGATATAGGGCTTGTAAAGGTCTAGTGGACCTGGTACGGTCTTGAGGACACGACATGGGAGCATGAGGATGTTATGCGGGCAGAATACCCGCATCTTTTTTAAGATTTTGGAAATATTGTTGATGTTGTGTGAAAGTTGCACCAAGGACAGTGCAAAAATAAGGGAGGGGATTGTAATATCCCCAAGGACGAGCCTTGTTGTAATCATGTTTATGAATTGTAAATCATGTTTTATAGGCTGGTGAGCCAAGTTAATATAATATGGTAAGGCTTATGAGTTTATTAGGCCGAGAGCCTATTTTTGTATATGTAATTATCCAGAACATTAATAAAAATACAAACACTGCTACGTCCAGATCTACCACGATGAATGAGTGATGGGGAACTAAGCTTCCATAGAGTGAGTAAGGGATTGGGGCGATGGAAGGTTGGAAAGAGAGGCTAAGTGTTGAGCCTAGGGGCTTAATTCCTTGGGAATAATATTTTAATATTATTCCAAAAGCCATGTGAAATATATGTTTTGTCCTAAGTTCCTGCAGAGGAATGCATGCTGATGGAGTGCATGTAGCTTCATGGGTGACATGTGTCGACCAAAGCACATGCAGTTAAAAACTAAAGAAGTTAGCCATGGAGGGGGTCGCTCCTCATTCCATCATCCTTTGCATCTGATTTTCGATACCCTCACGCAACTCTGAGAACCAGAAAATCGAGACGTCTTCCTGAAGACCAAAACATCATCCGTTTGATTCTGTTATTGGTTTGCGTATGTCCTTGACATACCTATGCACCGTTGAGAGAACTGGTCAGGAGGGGAAAGTCGACTTGTGAGTTCAAGAACCTAGTCTATCCGCCATTACAAAGATGAATCCATACTCGATCTGTCTGTAGGTTGCTGCTTTCTATTTTCCTGAGTGGGGTTGTGTTGTGGTTATCCTCACCATGCAGGAATTAAGTCGGAAGGGGCTGAAGAACGGGGTTGTAAGGCCCTTAGTTGAAGAGGTAGTCTGTCAGGCCTGTGAGAAGCTATTTCTAGGTGAAGGAGTTTGCTGGGAAGTGGTATTCTTCTAGAGAGAGTCTAGCACCAGCTATGGAGCTCTAAGACTTCCTAATTCAGCCTGTTGCCGAGACCCAGAGAGGGAGGTAAAGCACTAATGGACTATACTTGTGAAGGTGTATACTCCTGGGTGGAACAAGCATGTGGGGAATGAGAGTCTGTGAGTAGTGGGCATAAGAAGGCATCATGGGAAGAATCCTTTCGATTATTCTGTGCAGTTTTCCCGGTAACCTAAGCCTAGACTAGAATTCCTTGCCTTGGGTGGAGCTTAGTCCCAGCACATGGGTGACCCTCTGCTGAGCATGATGAGAAGCATGGTCTAAGGCTGGGAGGTTCATGGAAGGTCTGGATGTGGTTGGTGGAATTACGCCAGTAATAAAAGATAAGTGTTAATTTTGTACTTAATTTATAAGTATATGCATGTCTATGATTCTTGCAATATTATCATGTATTCTGCTGTAATCATGAATTATTGTTAATCCCACTAAACCTACATGTTAGTCGTAATTCTGTGATTACTCTATTTGGTTTAGTTAAATGTGTGTAATATGACTTAATTCATGTTATATATATAAGTATGAGAATGTTGTTTCCGCACAGTAGCGTTTGCCCAGTCGTGGGGTTGACGGCTGGGGACATTATAGTAATCTTGCTACTAGAGAAAACGTTTCACCATAATGAGTACCTGGTTGTTGTGAGAATCCTTTGGCAACAAGTCTTGCCTTGTGTTTTTCAATCTGCCCTTTTTTATTTAGTTTAGTTTTGTAAACCCACTTGACACCAATACTCTTCTTGTGTCTGGGCAAATCAACAAGATCCCATGTATTATTCTTCTCAATGGAGTCAATCTCTTGGTTCATGGCTTGAACCCAATGTGGCTCCTTAGCTGCTTCTTTAAAAGATGTAGGTTGACATGACATTAAGGCAAAAGATTGTGTTGTTCAATGTTATCCAACTGCTGATGGATTTATCTCAAACTTTGAGTTCTCTGATTTTGAAGTTCAAAGGATGAGTCTCTGCTTGAAGTTGAGTTGTCCTGAGAATTTTCAGGTTGTCCTTATACCTACAATCTTGGAAGAGCAGGTTGAGGTATTGGTTGTCTTGAATTTTCTGCATTTTCAGCACTGGGCAGCAATGGATTTTGACTGTCCATTTGCTGATTTTCAGATTCATTCCAGAGTTGTTTTTCTAGAAATTTTACATCTCTGCTGAGAATTAGTTTCTTTGAGATTGGATTGTAAATCCTGTAAGCTTTAGATGTTTCACTGTATCCAGTAAATATTCATTTCTCACTTCTATCATCAAGTTTCTTCCTTAATTCGGAAGGGATGTGAGCGTATGCTATGCATCTGAATGTCCTTAGATGAGCAACATTTATCTTTGTCCCACTCCATGCTTCTTGAGGGACTTTTATCTTTAGACTGGTGGTTGGAGATCTATTCAAGAGATAAGCTGAACATGCTACTGCTTCAGCCCAAAAAGTATTTGACAAACATTTCTCTTTGAGTAGGCTTTTTGCTATGTTCATTATTGTCTGGTTTTTCCTTTCAACCACTCCATTTTGTTGTGGAGTATACCTGGCTGTAGTTTGCATGATGATGCCTTGTGATTTGCAGAAATTTGAAAATTCGTTGGAGTTGTATTCTCCTCCTCCATTTGACCTGAGAGATTTTATATATTTTCCACTCTATTTTTCATTTTCTGCTTTGAATTCTTTGAATTTTGCAAAAGTTTCATACTTGTGTCTAAGAAAATAGATCCAGATTTTCCAGCTAAAGTCATCAATAAATGTTAGAAAATAAAAGCTACCACCTATCGACTCTATTTGCAGTGGTCCACATAGGTCAGTGTGAACAAGTTCGAGATGTTGTTTGGCTTGAGTGGAGGACTGTGGAAAACTAGTTCTCTTATGTTTTCCAAGTATGCAAGACTCACATGGGGGATTTTTCTCTTTGAAGATAGGGAGACCTTTGACCATGGAGTGCTTTTATAGAAGACTTAGACTCTGAAAGGGTAGATGCCCAAATCTTGTATGCCAAACCATAGTTTCATTGGGGGTGGATGCACTTTGTGTATATGTTTGGATTAGATTTGCAGTTCTGAGGGTCAGGGGAAACATCCTATTCTGAGTCATGTGGATTTTAGAAATCGATTTTCTGCTGGGGGTTTTATCATATATCCTGCATGATGCTCCCTCAAAAAGTACCTTATAGCCATGTTCAATGAGTTGTCCTACACTTAACAGATTATGTTTCAGATCTGGAACATGATAGACATTGTTTATATCTTTCTTTACATTTTGTTTAGTAAAAATAGGTATAGTTCCTTTTCCTTGAACTTTGACTAAAGAATCATTTCCAGGTGTAATATCAGAGGAAATTGAAGAATCAATGCATGACAGTAAATATTTGTTACCTGTCATGTGATCGTTGCATCCACTGTCCAACAACTAGAGATCTTTATGTTGTACTTCAGCCTTGTGACATGAGAGAAACATACCTTCTGAGGTTTCTCCTGTATGATTTGGGACATGTGCTCTACATGAGAGCTGATCTGCTTGCTTCTTCCGGCATTTAGATTCATAGTGTCCAAACTTTTTGCAGTAATAACATTGTATGCTTGATTTGTCATTTGATCTTCTCCCTCTACCTCTTAGAGGCTGGAAATTTTGATTATGGTGCTGTTGTCTGTGACATTGGAAATTTTGATTATGGTGTTGTTGTCTATGACATTGGAAATTTTGATTCCAGTTTTGTTGTCTGTGACCTCCACTTGAGTGTTGGTGAGTTGGACTGCTCCCTCTTCCTTGGTGATCTCTGCCTCTTCCTCTACCTCTCCCTCTGTTGAAGAAGAATTGAGTTTTGAAGGCATTGGCGATTGACTCATCTGTGAGATGCAATTTGGTCTCATGTGTCAACAGAGAGCCCATTAATTCATCTGTTGACAAATTTGACAGATCCTTGGATTCAAGGATTGTTGTAACGACCATTTTGAATTTCTTTGGTAAAATTCTGAGGACTTTCTCAACAATGCGTTGATCAGGGATGGCTTCACCAGTCAATCTTATCTGGTTTACGATTTCCATGACTTTGGTCATAAACTGATCAACATTTTCAGAGTCTGTCATTCTTAAAGTCTCGAAGTTGCTATCACGGCTAGCGAAGTTGCTATGCAACCCCAACCTTTCCTCCTTGGAATCCCGAAATCCAAAACTCCGATCTATCCTCTGCTGCGGATCGACAGTCCAGATCCTCCTATGATCTGTCGGTTCAGATCCTTTCAGGATTTTGCATATCTGTATTTCGCTACCTTTGAACTCTTGTCACGATGTTCTCCAAACCCCGAACTATGAAATGCCAAAATTTTGGAGCCTCCCAAATCAACGGTTCATGCTCCTCCTGATCTGATGGCTCAGATCACATCAGAGTTTCGCGTATCGTGAGTTCATTGAACTCTCACCTCTGATTTCCTGGTAGCCAAAATCGCGATAGCACTGGATCGACAGTCCAAATCTTTGCTCGATCACTGGTTGCGATTATTTCACGATTTTGCGTATCGCAGGTTCTTGAAACTCTGTTGGTTGACTCCTTTGAGTCGCGAGTCAGCGAAGTGCTGAACGCTCGCCACACATCCCTTCTAATGGATAGTTCAGATGATGTCATGTTTTCACGTTTCACGAAGTTGAATGACTTGCACCTCTATTCTCCCAGTGCCAAAAACGTCGATGGATTTCGGATCTTTGCCACCTGTCACTCCAGATCCAATAGTTGGAGTGATTTCGTTATTTCAAGATTTCACGTATCGTGGTATAGAGTGCAATCTCCTCTGCTTGTCCAACTCCTGATTCCCAATTTCTCGATAGCGTCAGATCGATGAATCATGATCTTTCTCGATCCAACAACTCAAATCGAGTCGTGATTTTGTGATTTGCGAATTCTCACTGCAGTGTGCTCTAACCTTTACTCCCTATGAGTCAACGAAATGCCAAGATCTCGCCACGTGTCCTCCTTGATGGACGGTCCCAATGATTTTGAGATTTCGTGACTTCGCAAGTTGACTTTTCTCCTGTGCGCTCTAGAGGACTAAGCCTTGTGCATTTTCTCTCGGATCCGACGGCTATTGATCCTTTGCGCTAGATCTGATGGCTGAAAAACTTTTTCTTTTTCTGCGCTCCTCATCCTTTCTGAACTCGATCAATTGCTTAGATCTATTCAAAGGGTTGATCTTACGGTTGTTCTGTTTGTCCTTTTCTACTTTGGCTTGTCCTTTGGCACTCTATGCAGAATTCTCTCTGGAAGAAGGAATTTCACGAATTCTTTAAAGAACTTACGAAGTTTTGCTCTTCTGCAGCTCTGTTTCCTCAAGATTTTACAGATTTCACGATTCTTTGCCTTCTTCAGCTCTGTTTCCTCAATCTTTTATGAATTTCACGATTCTTTGACGTTTGCAGTTCTGTTTCCTCAATCTTTTGAGTGTATTGCACTCTACTTCCTCGCGTTTTCTTTCTGCATCGATCTTTTGAGCGAATGGCGGACTGCGCGTTGTTCTCCAAACTTTGTGAAGAATCTCGCGTCCTGAGCTCTCATTGACAGTTTAAATTCTTCGCTACTTAGGATCGGGCTACTCTCCAGACTGTGTGAAGAGGCTTATGTCTGAAGCTCTGATACCATGATAAAATGAGAAGTACAGAATACAGAGAAAGAGCAGAGAAAAAATAGTATTCAGTATATTGAGTATATGAGAAAAAGAGTTCTTGATAAAAGGGAAAAGAGTTGAGTTAAATAGGCTCAAGCAAATCAAGAAACGAAAGTACAGATGTCCTAAATAGCTGGCAGTGTATAGTCAGGCTGTTAAGTTACATTATATTTAACATGGAGGAGATGTCACTTATGTAGAAAGGAGAGTAATAATTTTCATTCTTCCCAACACTCCAAATAACCACGCTCGAATCTTATTCTTTTTATCCTTGTAAGATTTCCACACTCGAATCCTATTCTTTTTATCCTTGTACGTCCAAAGAGTTCCACGCTCGATCCTTGAGATGAATGGGCGAGATGCTCTGCAAGACAATGAAGTGAGCTATTTATACTGAAGAAGAAGCTATCCAGTTACAGAGCTAGAAATGCATAATCATGGAAGACGATGATGGTATCCATGGTAGGTTATTATTCTCTGCATTCAACAATGAATGTGGTTGAGAGTATAGATGCACAAAGGTCTCAAGAAATTGGAACCTTGGAACCTGTGGGTAAAGCTACAAGTAAAGAAGTCACCATAATTAATACGATTCTTGAAATGGTTCAATAATATGTGGTAAGAGAAGATGTTGAGGTGAGCCTAAGATGTTTGTGGTGATTGAAGAGAATGTTATAGATGGTTAAGTTGTATAGACATCCAATCAACGAGAAATAGGAAAGAGACAACCATATATAATGTGTATTTTGGAGGTTCTTTTTCTTCATACTTGTAACACCCTGTTTCCCCCAGATTGTAAATATAACTGAACTGGCCAAGGACTATGGAAAAACTTATAAGTATGAATATATGATGTAAATGGACCTGTAGGAAGAGGTCAATGAATGTAAATGACAATTCGAATTTATTGCAGAA